>JARYGA010054283.1:0-21438 GCA_030545235.1 Helianthus tuberosus
AACACCACAGTCCCAAAGCGGTCATCAACAGAATCAAGGAGGAATTCATCCAGTTAAGGCAAAAGGGTGAATCAATCGACAAGACCACGGGTATCTTCCTCGACAAACTGAGATTCTGTGACGAGTTAGTAACGACCGAAGAGCAGAAAATATATTATTACTACAACATGTTGAGTGCCGAGTATCGGGAGTTCATGACTCCCTCGAGATACGAAACTCTCACCGAGATTATAAACACTACTCGGGAAAGAGAGATAGAGCTGAAAAAGCAAGTCGAGCGAGGTGAACGAAGGGTACAGGTTGTTAATCCAAGCCCTACGAAGAAGGCATGAATAACGGAGTCGTCTAAGAAACAGGAAGCGAAAAGTGGATCGCCGAGTTGCAAAGTATGCGGTAAAGGGCACAAGTGTGAGTGTCGGTTCAAAGATAAGCCATGCCCTATATGCGGGAAGACAGGGCATACGGCTTCGCTATGCCCGAGTAAAGTCTCAGTTTGTTATAAATGCTACCAGCCGGGCCACAAGAAATCTGAGTGCCCGGAATTAGTCGGAAAGAAGGATGGCAAGAGTTTGCAAGCAGAAACTCCAAAGGCAAAAGCCAGATCCTTCCAGCTAACCGCAACCGAAGCAAAGATAGAACCCGATGTGGTCTCAGGTATATTCGCTATAAATTCAATTCCCACACGTGTATTATTTGATACGGGTGTGAATAAATCCTTTATTTCACATGGATTTATTCGACATCCTTCATTTGTATTGACGAAATTACCTATGCCTCTAGAAGTAGAAATAGGTGATAACAAAAGCTTCATTGTGTGCGATGTGTGTCAAGATTGTAAGTTAAATATCGATGGTGAAGAATACTCGATAGACTTGATCCCAATGTCGATGGGGGAATTTCAAATAGTGGTCGGGATGGATTGGTTATCCCGACATCATGCGAAGGTCGTGTGCTTCCGTAAGGAAATAAAACTGACATCTCCAAGCGGAAGGCACGTTACCATATATGGCGAAAAAGGGGGTAATTCCATAATATGTTCAATGCTAAAGGCTCACAAGCTTATGAGGCACGGATGTGGAGCGTCTATGATATACGCAAACGAACCAGAGAAGGGATCGCTGAAGATTGAGGACGTACCGGTGGTACGCGAGTATGAAGATGTGTTTCCGGAAGACTTACTGGGAATACCGCCTTAACGTGAGATAGAGTTCGGAATCGAACTGATTCCGGGTGCGAAGCCTGTAGCTAAGGTGATGTATCGGCTCGCGCCATCGAAGCTACAAGAGTTGATATCTCAGATTCAAGACCTGCTCGACAAGGGGTTTATTAGGCCGAGTGTGTCTCCGTGGGTGCACCGGTGCTGTTCGTGAAGAAGAAGGACGGGAGTATGCGAATGTGTATCGATTATCGGGAGTTAAATAAACTCATGGTGAAAAATCAATACCCGCTACCAAGAATTGATGATTTATTCGACCAACTACAAGGTGCGAGTTGGTTCTCCAAGATTGACCTTAGATCGGGGTATCATCAGTTGAAGGTCAAGAAGAAGGATGTACCGAAGACGACCTTTCGTACACGGTATGAACATTACGAATTCCTCGTGATGCCCTTCGGATTGACCAATGCACCCGCGGCTTTCATGGACCTCATGAACTGGGTTTGCAAACTGATGTTGGATAAGTCGGTGATAGTGTTCATCGACGACATCTTGGTGTATTCAAGGAATGAAGCTGAACACGCGAGTTATTTACGTGAGGTGTTAGAGACGCTCAGGAGAGAAAAGTTATATGCGAAATTTTCGAAATGTGCCTTCTGGTTACGGGAAGTGCAATTTCTCAGGCACATCATTAGTGCAGACGGGGTGTTGGTAGATCCGTCAAAGATAGAAGTGGTGGCGAAATGGAATCCTCCGAAGAATCCTTCGGAAATCAGAAGCTTTTTTGGGGTTGCGGGATATTATAGGAGATTCATACAAGATTTCTCCAAAATCGTTTTGCCGTTAACCAAATTAACTCATAAGGAGGAAAAGTTTTTATGGGGCGATGATCAGGAAAAAGCGTTCCAAAAACTTACGGAAAATTGATCCACGCTCCGGTATTGACATGCCGGACGGAGTCGATGACATGGTAGTTTACTCGGATGCGTCACATTCAGGACTCGGCTGCGTTTTAATGCTACGAGGCAAGGTTATAGCTTATGCCTCCAGGCAACTGAAGGTGCACGAAAAGAAATACCTTACGCACGACCTTGAATTAGCGGCAGTTGTATTTGTGCTAAACATATGGAGGCATTATTTATACGGGGTGAGGTGCACTATATTCACAGACCACAAGAGTTTAAAGTACTTCTTCGACCAAAAGGAGTTGAACATGAGACAGAGGCGATGGTTGGAAACGGTAAAAGATTATGACTGTGAAATACATTACCACCCCGGGAAAGCCAATGTAGTGGTGGATGCGTTGAGCCGAAAGGCAGATTATTCTCCTATACGAGTGCGATCGATGCAGCTTATAGTGACATCGGGATTGCTTGAACAAATCTGAAAAGCTCAAGATGAAGCAATGAAAGAGGAAAATTTGAAGAAAGAGAGAATAGTTGGCCAATTGAAAGAATTGGTGGATGGTAACAACGGGTTAAAGACTCGTTTTGGAAGAATATGGGTTCCAAATTCGTGCGGGGTCAAGACGCTTTTCCTTGACGAAGCTCACAAGTCCCGTTATTCTATTCACCCGGGGGCGACCAAGATGTATAATGATTTAAAGCAAAATTATTGGTGGCCCGGTATGAAAAGTGACGTAGTGAAATACGTGGAAAAATGCTTGACGTGTCTTCAAGTCAAAGCAGAGCACCAAAAGCCATATGGTAAACTACAACCGTTGGACATCCCAGTTTGGAAATGGGAGCATATTACAATGGATCTATTGACCAAACTGCCGAGAACAAACCGCAGATTTTATGCAATATGGGTAGTTGTGGATAGACTGACGAAAAGTGCTCAATTCATTCCGATACGTGAGACTTATACGTCAGAAAAGATATCTGAGGTGTATACTAACGAGATAGTGGCACGCCACGGAGTACCGATATCCATCGTGTCCGATAGAGATACCTGGTTCACTTCAAACTTTTGACACGAATTCCAAGAGCAAATGGGAACTAAATTGTTCATTAGCACTGCATATCATCCTCAAACGGATGGACAAAGTGAAAGGACAATACAGACATTGGAAAATATGCTACGGGCGTGTATTATCGATTTCGGAGGAAGTTGGGATGTTTATCTACCATTGGTCGAATTTTCTTAAAATAACAGTTACCATGCAAGCATCGGTATGGCTCCATACGAAATGCTTTACGGTAGAAAATGCCAGACCCCGGTGTGTTGGGGCGAAGTGGGACCACGCAAAGTCGCACATAAAGAAATAGTTCGAGCCAGGAATTAGAAGATTGATATGGTTCGGGCTCATCTAAAAGCGGCCCAAGATAGGCAAAAGTTGTATGCCGATAAGAGATGGAGACCGATTGAATTTCAAATTGGAGACAGAGTTATGCTTAAAGTATCTCCGTGGAAGGGGATTATTCGATTCAGAAAAAGGGGAAAGTTAAGCCCGAGATTTATTGGGCCATTTAAAATCATCGAACGGATTGGAAAGGTCGGTTACCGTCTTGAACTACCCGAGGAATTGAGTGGAACCCATAGCACGTTCCACGTGTCACATCTCCGAAAGTGTTTAGCCGAAGAGACAGCTTATATCCCCTATGACGACATCGAAGTGGATAATAGTCTTAATTATGCGGTGAGGCCGATTGGAATCCAAGATCGAAAGGTTAAGAGTTTACGAAACAAGAAAATTAACCAAGTAAAGGTTAAATGGGAGCATAGAAAGGGTGCGGATACTACATGGGAATCCGAAGAGGAGATGCAACGACTCTACCCTACATTGTTCGATACGTACCTTGGTTTCGAGGACGAAACCCTTTTAAGGGGGGTGGACTTGTAACACCCCGAAAATATAAAGCTTTATATTAAAATTATAAAGTATACAATAAACGAAAATAAACTAACTAGGAATAAATAACCTAGTTAGTCATAAGTCTAGTTATAACAAAAAAACTTGATTAAAACATCTAAAGTTTAACTTGGCATTAGTTGGAGGGCCAAAAGTCTTAAGGTGGAAACTTGATTTTATAAAACAAAAATAAAAATTACCAAACACACACTAGAAGTGTGTGTCTGGATCGATCAGGAGCAGGGGGCGACTAAAACCCACCTTCAAAACCCTAGTTTCAACAAATTGATCAAATTGAAGGCTCTAAATTGTTCCAAATCGAATTCCAAGCATAAATTAGTGATCATCTCAGCGAAGTGATCATAAGGTATGCTAAATTCCATCATTTAGTTCCATCTCAGATTCTTGATGATTTGTGAAATCAAAATCTGAGCTTGATATGTTGATGCTTAGATGAAACTAGTTTTGGAAACATGTTTAGATGTAAACCCTAGCTAATAATTTGTGAAATTGATGTTCAAATTATGAATATTCATGTTTACCCATCTAAGTGTTAAATGGGTTTTGTGAATAATAAGGAAACCTAATAAGTAATCAGAAAAGAAAACTGATGTTAAATGGTTTGCATGAAGCGAATTTGATATTGATATACATGCTAGAAGTAAAGAACTTGCAAAAAGTATAAAAATTAGGCTAAATAGTTAAGACATGAACTTGATAATGGTTATTTAAAAACCATGCTCTTAAAGTATTTGTTAAAATGCTTAAGAGAAAGCTAACATAGTGAATTTGAGATAAAAACGCATGTTTGTACGATATGGAAAATTATGCGTGATATGTTGAGAAAAGAGTTCTAAACAATACTTGGTTGAACTCTATAGGCAAGGAATCCGGATCGTCAAGTGGACAAGCCGGAGGGGATACGCGCTTGAAAGGGGTGCTTTAAAGGTACGTAACTATTAGTTCCTATACTTAGTACAAAGAATGTTTAGTGTGCTTTGTAAATGATGTCGTAATATGATAAGGATGTTTGATGTATCATTGAAGTGACGAAGTTCACTCGATAGATCAAACGGGTTAATTTGAATAGTTAGTGTATGTATAGTAAGCCATTGAAGTGACGAAGTTCACTCGGTAACCTAAACAGACTTGAAATGATTGGTTAAGGCATAATTGATATAAGCGACACGAATTGAAATGAGCGGTTAAAACCGTTTGGCATATCATAGAAAATGGTTAAAATAGACGTTGGAATAAATCTTAGTTGACATCAAAGTGAAGGATTATCACTTGACAACTAAACGGGTTAAAACTATGTTTTTAAACAACAAGCTATGTAGAGATTTGAAAGTCACATTATATTCTTGAGATAAGAGGTGAGTTACCAAGGAATTGGATACACCAAATCGATTTATATGAACCCGTGATATCGGGTCAAACGATAAAAATCATTTGAAATCCTTGCAATAAGCGGCATGCTTGAAATATCGAAAAACGCGCATGAAATTCTATTGTGCACGTAAAAACCATGTAAGGGTGTTGAAACGCCAAAGTTGACGAGCCCGGGGAATTGGTAATTAAGTCTAGAAGTCGAAAAAGTTTGAATGACGAATAATATGTTACATAGCCTACGGGTTGAATAATTGAAACACGAATTTGTGAACAATTTGTTTATAAATCGGGTTTCGTTGCATGAAAGTTGAATGATTAGATCCGTATTTTTATTACGGATGCGTAGGAAAAAGAATCGACTAAAACGGTCGTGTAGATAAAAAGTTATGAGTCTTAGAAGTTTGAATTTTTGGAAAAAGTGGTGCTGGGCAAATATGCAGGACCAAAACCCGCACCCATTGGAAAAAGGTCTCCCTCGCGCCACGCGAGGGGAACCACTTGTGCTGGCGCGACACGCGAGCGTTCTCGCGGCCCGCGGAGGGTTAAGCAAAGTCTGTCGCGTGGCGCGACAGACCAAGTTTCTGAAATTTTATTTTTAATTTCATTGTTGGGCATTAGAACTTGAATATATACTTTTTTATATTGTCAAAACTAACAATTGACGTGGTTTTGACATTAGGTGATGTTCGTCTCACTCCGGATGCCGATCAAGCAAGAATTCAAGAACCGAACACCATGTTTTGAAGCTTCCGCGTTAATCTAATCTTGTTTTAGACAATTGTGTATTTTGTAAACACTTTATTAAATGTTTTGAATACTTTAACTGAGATGGTTAACTAGAATATTAACACTATGTATGCTATCATCATAACCAGGTTTTGTAACAATGATGCATTTGGTTTAAAAATGCGTACTTTTATATATAAATATAGATAAATGAGACGGGTCTTACACATATGCCTCTACATATATGTACGGACCTTCATTTTAAAAGGAACCTGGGCCCCTTTAACCTTTACATGCCCAACCCACCATTTAAGTAACCTCAGCCAACTAACAAATATAGCTAAGTTCGGATAGTGTATATGTATACCTCATTTAAAAACTCTGAAACATGGACATGCATTCATTAAAGCCGGACCTTCCTTTTCATTTAAGATATCCGGACCCCATTTATTTTAATAAAGTCGAACCAACTACATGTACAAGTCTGGCCCATCAAGTAGTTCGGACTCCATTGAAAATAGATAACTCGGACACATCAAGATAGTAAACTTCGATCCTTCTATTCTTTCTTAAATTCGGACACCTCAAAGTTATAAACTCGGATCCTTTCACTTTTATTAAATTCGAAAGATATGATTTGTATTAAACTCAGAACCCTTATCACAAGTTAAACCCGGACCATCATGATTCTCATATATAAACTTGGAACTCCAATAACAAACTCGGACAACACGTTATATATATATATATAGAAACGGGATCAGGGGAAAACGCTCAAAAGTGTGAGAACGGTGAGAACGCTTCCTGGCCTAGCACGTGTCCCGCTTCATAGAGAAGGGCGGGGGAGTTTTTTTGTCTTTTCATTCTTCTATTATTTCCCAACGCGGTATAATATTTTATGGCGTCTAAGTTTTTTTTGGCGTTAATCGTATTTTTTAAACTTTTTGGCGTTGAATTAATTGTTTTTGTGTTACATATATAATTTTTTTGCGTTATAGAGTTTTCTGGTTAATTTTTTTGTCGTTATGGCGTTTTGTATAATAATTCACTACGAGTTTCTAATATTTGCATAAGATTACAATAAGACCAATTTTTTTTGGCGTTTAGTGAATTTTTTGGCGTTTAATACCCTTTACAAGGTGTTTTGCCAGCAGTTGTTCTCCCAGTTTTCATACTTCTAGCTTTTTGGTGTTTGTAGTTTTTGGCGTTTTATATAATAATGTTATTTATTCTTTTTTTTAGAGAACTAGTTAACAAATCAACATATAACTTGATATCAAAACAATATAAAATGAAAACTAAAATAATAAAAAATTGTAATCTAATTTCTCTTCCGAATCTTCATTGTCATCAGCCTCTATCTTCTTGAATTTTTTTTGGTGTTTTGAACCTTTTTTGAATAGTTTTGCTAGTTGCCAACTTTCCTACATAAACCTCGTCTTTTTCAGAAGAAGCTGCTTAGTGGCATCCTGTTTTTTGGTGTGATATTCTTGTTTGGCGGCATATCATTGAAGATCAACTCTTGCTTGACGCTATTTGTAATAATGGAGTCTAAAATAGCATTTTACACTTTAGTTGAACCCTTTCTTCCATGCCTATAATCATCAAGAAGAAAGCTCACACGATGGCATATCACTGTCATCAGTCTCTTTTTCTTGAATATTTATCCATCTCATCCAGCAAAATATTATTGAGTTAACCCTCTTAGAAAAAGGATCCATTTCAGTGAAAGCTTTGACATCTGTGGCGTTTTAAAGGTAGTGGTTTCTAGAGGATATGGCGTTTTTTGTGTTTTTCTGGGTGTGATTAATTTCATTGTGTATAGACCCCTCTCTTATAGGAGTTTTTTGGCGCGTAGTTTATGCGGGACTTTTTATTGTAATAAATGATAGTTATAAAGTAATTGTCTTTTCAGTTACTGTATTTTGTATTTACTGTGTTGATCAGCTTTTATCAGTTTTATAGGTTATAGACGTCCCATCTTCTAAGTTTTGGGTTTTTTTTTTAAATGGCCTTTATGCAGACCATCATGACAAAATAAAATAATGAAGTAAATAAAATAGTAAGGAGGAAAATATTTTTTGTTATTTATGGCGTTTTGTTAGGGTTAACCATTTTTAATATTATTTTGGCGTTTTCCTAATAAAGATAGTAACATATCATTTAATTATCTTTAAAAAAAAGATTACATAGAAGAAAAAAAGGGGGAAAATTTAAAATCCTTCGTCAGAAGGTACTTTATCTGAATAGTATCCATCACTTGTGTCATCTTCTTCCTCCTTGGAGTCTTCATCTTGATCTTCATCCATGTCATCACATTCACCTTCATCAGCTTCTTGTTCCTGAAGATTTTGAAGCCTCCACCTGAACATGTCTTGCATTAACTCCAATTTTGAGTCTATTTCTGGGTTGGTACAGGTGGCGTTATGCAATTCTTCCATGAAACCCAGTCTCTGCTTTGTCATAATGTTCTCTAGCCAGTAGACTTGCTGCTCTTTGCTGTCGTATGTAATCGTCACCATGTCTGTTTCATCATCAAAACGCCATGATGTCATGACAGGGTCTGGCTTCACATTTCCTTTGATTAGTCCAAATTTGCTGGATATGCTTTCATAAGCATATGCGTTTCATGGCATTCGTTGTCTAGAGTGACGCCAATGGATAGTATTTGCCTCTGTATCTCTTCTTCTATCTTCAGAATAGCCCTGATCGTCTTAACATACACCCTCCTTCTGTTGTCAAAATGGATGACGTATCGCCTGATTCCCAGAGTGTATCTCTACGAAACGATTGTTGCCATTTTTGGCATTTTGTTTAGTTTGGTGTTTTTTGGTTAAAGATGTTTTTTTTTTGCAGAAAATGGATAGATTGAAGTGATTATTTAAGCTTTGTTTTTACGTTTGTTTATATAATGATGTTTTTGGCGCGTAATTTAGGAGGGAATTTCTTCTAATAAATGTTAATAACTGTAATTCAGTTATTTGTGTTGTTTCATCTTCCTGTAATATTCAACGCGTTTTATTTTTAGTTTTTGGTGTTTTGTTTTTAATGGCGTTTTATCATATGATGGCATTTTGAATATGAGGGGTAAAAAGACCCTTTTACCCTTAATGAAGCGCGTCCCACCTAATAATATTGATGTTATTTACGAAAACGCCACCGCGCAATCTAGTCCATTGATTGTTTTGATCGGATGATCCATAATCGTTCTCACACTTTTCACTGTTTTCTCCAAATCCCGACCCTATATATATATATGCGGAGTAATGAAAACTCGGATTCTTGTTTATATATTAAACTCGGACTATTATTTAAAACTCAGACTTTGTGACTTCACAAAGTCTGACAATTATTTCTAGACAATTAAAAGCACAGAATACGAAACAATCAACAATTGCAGTTTCTTTTCAATGTAACAGTTCCTACCATCACAAACCCTAATTTGCAATGCTACAAATCACAACAACAGTTTGGCAATACAATCATATCAATGGCATCCCTAGTGTCTAACAAACAATGCACATTCCTTCACAAACACATTCATTCAATCAGAATGATCAACTAAACGCAGGACTATTGTTTGGAGAACTAGGATTTGCATGAAATCAATAGAATGAGAATAACAACGTATAATATAAACACTTACCTCAACTTGATTCTAGGGTTTGTTCTTGAAGGATTGAAGGATCAAAGATTGGATAATTATGTGAGAACTTGGTGTAGCCAATGATTACAGAAATGATGATTAGAAAACTGTCGTAGAGTGATTTGTGAGGGAGGTTTAGGGTTATGCAGGAGTTTTATTAAAGTTTCTAACTTAACCATAAAGCACCCCTAACTATGCAACTTTCACACAAAGCACATAACAACTTGTAATTTACAACTAAGCATATAATTCACGAATTTGTCATGCAACACATAAGTTTCGTATATACCGTCCGTTTATAATTATTATTCGTTTTAGTCACCAACGTTCTAGAATTATCATGTGAGTGTTCCGGTAATTCCCTGAATTACCAAAGTAAACTAATTTAACTAACCCAAGTTAAATGCAGTGCTATGAATGTATGCCTAAAGTAACGATGTTTAGGTTAAAGTATTAACCTAAAATTGTGGGTTATCAAATGCACGGCCCCATGCCCGGCTGGCACAGCCCCGTGCTTGGGTTCTGGTTTTGTTATTTTTGTCTTTGTGGTGAAGCTAGGAGAGTCGGTATAGTGTATCAACTTCCTTTCTTCGTGTCTATGTTGGTTTTTGCCGTTAATTTGTTCCTTTAGTCTGTTTAAGCTCTTTTAATCCTGAAAATTAAAAGTAAACAAAGAAACACACTTTTTTCAACATTAGTATTAAAAAGGGTTGTTTTTACACCTTATTTGATATGATTTATATGTTGCATTTTGTGCATATCACCCTACCGGGCGAAGTAGCAGACAATATTGGTTGATGTGACAGGTCAACGGGGGTTTGTAAGTCGGTATTGGATCCGATTCAAAATATCCTTATCCTAAGAAACATAGGAAACCGGGTCAAACAAACTCCAATTGAGCTCATTCCAGTGGCATTAGAACCGGCTCGTCGAACCCTAACAAGAAACCCTAACCCCTTAACACTAAACCTTAAAGCTAAACCCAAAATCCTAATTCTAAACCCTAAAGCTAAACCATAAAATCTAAGCTATAAACCTTGAATCTAAACCCTACAGTTAACCCTAAATCCTAAAGCTAAACCTTAAAACTAAACACTAAGTTTAGTAACCATGACTTCACTCCTAATAATGTATAGTGAAAATGTTCTTGGTTCCAGGTTGAAACAAGACTAACTAAGCATTTTTCAGATAGAACAAACAATCACAAGTATAACAACTCTAAACCGACACCCTCGAATCATTTTTACGACACCCTAATATATTTTAAATATCCCAATATGTCCAAAAATACACCCCATACGTGAAAATGGGCCCCGAATACCTTATATATTATTAAATTTAATTAAAAATTGAATTTTTGAGTTTGTCGCATGCCGCGTAAACCTTTTAAGGGTCTGACGCGGACCGCTAGAAATCAAGAAGGTGGCGCAGCCCGGTGATGACACGTGCCATCATCGTGGCGAGGCTAGTTGATGACTCGGATCACCTACGCTGTCACACCCTCAAAAACCACATGCGGAGTACCACCGCGAGGCGTGTGACATGACCAGGATCCAGCCATTAATTATACTGAGCATTTAGTTAATAATAATATTGTTCACCAACCACAAAGGTTAGTAAATACCATAGTCAAAGTTCAAAGATTTAAGTTCAAATAACGGTTTAAGTAAAGAGCGGAAGCATAGACAAAACAGTTTAAAACAAGGTACATAGTTCAGGTTTATTTAGAACCCAACACATGGGTTAAGACGACCACTACACATCCCCAAGCTGCAAGCTCCTGAGTCAATGGGTACCTGCAAAGCATGCAGTAGGGTATCAACATAATGTTGGCGAGTTCACGAGATATCCAGTTTTAACTTGTCGAAAACGTAGATTGTTTAGATAGATCATTTATATTCACGTCCTGGGGAGCTACCCCATATGAAAGCTTACTAAACTGGCGTTACCAAAACTGTTGACAAGAAGATTTTTGTGCCCCAAGTCAATGTCTATCGTCATTGACCAAGATGCAAGGTCTACTAGTTCACGCCCGATCTCCCCCGGTCACGGTGTGAGGTTGTCAAACCTAATAGCGCTATCAACTAATAACCCGTTCGCCCCCGGCGATTAATCGGTACTATAAGCAGGGACTTAACATGATAGAGATTCGTTTAGTTTTGCTAGTTGTGATATAAATAATATCCAAACGTATCTCCCCCGGAAATAGTAATTTAAAATATACCCATTCGCATTTTCCCCCGGAAATATTAGTTTGAAAGCATTCTTTAGTTTGTTCGTGTCCCTTCTTAGGACGCATGCTTTTAGTGTGTGAACTCACCTTGGGTTGCTCGGCAGATTAGTTTACTTGGTCAAGCACGTTGGTCACCACGTCCTAGCATGGTTACCAGTAGGTCAGGTTTGGGTACAGGCAAGTCATGTATATTCTACACATAACTTAACACATAGCATGCATAACATACAATTATCTTTTAAGTTATTGGGCCTGTTCTAATCCTTAAACAGTCAATCAGCACATGGCACAGTAGCACAGATACAAGCCCAAAACACATTGTCACATTTGGTGGCCCAATAACCGAGTCGGACAGCCCAGTCGAGACCAGGTGGTCTCGATTCGAGATCATGCGGTCTCGAGTCGCAACCAAGGGGTCTCGAGTTGTGGATGGCTGGTCTCGAGTCGCAACCTCTGCTCTCGAGTGATGTATATATGAGTAGCAACCTTGGAGGTTTCGAGTTCAGTCTCGAGTCGAGATCATGAGATCTCGAGTCGAGAAGTAGCTAGTCTCGAGTCCTTTTGTCTGCTGCTTGGTCTCGAGTTGTCTCTTTGATGGTCTTGAGTCGACACCGGGGGTCTCGACTCACACACCTGTCCAACTTGTACTATCCAATAGAATTTCATTTCCATGATCCTATGTACTAACCAATACAATTTCACCAACATGTTTTCTTGTCTAACACTAAATCAAAACGAATCAAACAAGCATTTTTCAAATGTTCAACACATATTCATCCCATATTCATACTGTTCTTCATTAAATTCATCCAAATAAACCACCTCTTCTTATTTAAATTCATCCAATAATCATGTGAACATATATCACGACAATCTTGTAAACCATCATCAACACACATTTGTTCTATAATATCAACATGAATCGGGTGGTCATTAACATCCTAAACTATCAATCATTTATCATTCAAATCATGTCTAGCAAGACATTTTTATACAAGAGTTCACACTTTAATCGTCACTTAAACATTCAAAGCAAACATCTTAATAAACAACCCATTTATTCAACAAGTAGTGTCATCATGCATCCTAAAGTTACCCAAAGATTAACAAAACTACAAAACACTAACCGGTTGAATATGGAGGGTATGGAGAGTCGGTGAAAGAAGTTTCGAGTGAGGGTAATGAGCTTGATCCGAGTGTCTTAATGCTACCGGTTGAATCCGAGAGAGAGAGGAGATGTTTGAGGTTTAGGGTTTTAGTGAGAGAAAGATGACAGGAGAGGGAGAAGGAAAGTGTCACACCCCGATTTCCACGTGTCACCGGTGGGCCCGGTGGGGGAGTATCGTGACGTGGTTGGCAACGTAATAGTCAAACAACACAATATAATAATGCACAGCGGAAGCAAATTTAAAATAAGATACAACCGAATTTATTTATTGTAAACAAAGTCACAATCATTCGGTGTTTATCCACAGTAGGATCGAATTAAAAACATTGTTTATGGTTCAACAGACTTCGGCATCTAAAGCTTGCGAGACTTCTACTGATGCTTAAGAGAATCCCAGCCTATTTCGCCTAGTACCTGCATTTAATCTTTTTGGGAAAATACGTCAGTTTACACTGGTAAATACATTCAACTGACTCATTTTATAAAATGATTGAAAATTGGTTTGGATGCACATGGCATAAACATTTTTATTAACTTGGGAGAATTATTTAATATTATAATCTTGTGAACGATTTACATGTTACTTATGCGTTCAGTAGCCCGGACGTATCCGGGTTAAAGATAATAGACACACCACTTTAAGTGAGTTATACACGGGAGTACGCCTACACCCCGTGCTCAGGTCGTGGCTATCTCGTAAGATAATGCCGAGGATATCCGGGACATGGTCATTAACCCCCCAAAGGCTGTAAAGTAAACACATCTGTTTAAAACGAGCCGATCAAATTATTCAATTAACCACTAAGCGTGGAAGATTTGATGCTCGATCAAGCGGTACGCTATGTACCGTAACCCAAGCCCGTATAGGGAAAATAAGTTAAAAGTATTTACCTTTGCAAGTATAACTCCTTAATCGAATAAATTACAGATAGCTTTTACTGGTTCTCCTAATCTGGAACGAAGGTTTAATATAACCTATTAGAATACTAACGGGCCTTTGATTAAGCTTAAGCTTAGACCGGTCAGTTTTAATGATACGGTTCGTACGCACGATTAAGCGAAGACCGGATAGAATGTGATTCAGACCCGACAAGTTTGAAGACTTGTTTAATATGGGTTTATTATTCACATTCTGGATTTTGAGATAAAAATGATATCGTTTGACCCGTTTCGGCTAGTTTATGCAAACTAGTTACATAAACCGAACCGAACGCGTATAACGCATGACGGGTAATCGAAAGGGTCGCGAACAGGTTTCCTAAGTTAATACGCTTTAAATATGTTGTGATATCATTATGATATCTTCCCTAATGCCCATAACGAGGTTAATCCTTAATTATGCCCCGTAGGGGTATTTCGGTCATTTTGAAGGTTATAAAAGGGATTTATAATACCTATGAGATACGGGTCTGGTTTAATCAGAAAAATTATCAATTTTAACAGGTATCAACAGTTGGTATAAACTCTTTTGTGATAAAGTGGTTCTAGACCCAAACTATGCGTTTAATACGCGTATAAAGCCGTTTTAAGCGACGTACGGTTTAAAATACCATTCTGAGTTTTCTGATCAGAAAAACAGGCTCAAAACACTCTATTTATTATTTTAAATCAGTGGCAATTGGATTGGTATCAAACGGATTCGTAAAACTCGTTTTATGGCCTAAAAGGGCATATTCGGTATTAACCGAATCAATGCGATAAGCCTAGCTTAAGATCAGTTTAAAAATAATTAAAAATCTTCAAAAATCCCAAAATATTATTTAACATCAGTGGGTAAAAGTTTTGGTACCGAAAATCGGGTTTAGATAGGCTATGCGCTAATCGCGCCGTTTAATTAATAAAAAGCTTATTATTTACGCTAATGCGCATATCTCCTAATCTAGACCTCCGATTGACGTGAAAATTTACGTACATGTTTAATAATCAGTAACTAAGATTATTGAACTTCCACATTTTCAAAATTCTCGTTGTATGGTCATAAGGGCATTACGGTCCAATTTAAGCGATTAACGGAAACGTGTGCATGCATCGGATAATCAACGAAACAAGTACAGAGACTTATACTAACATGCAACCCTACTCTAATGAAGCACTAAGGCATCTTCGAATCAAACTAAAACGGGTCAGAACCGAAGTCAAAGCAAAAGTCAAGGTTTTGCGCCTTTCGGTTCCGAACCGGGTTTAAACAGAAATTTGTCGAGTCGGGCAAGCGTAGACAAGTTTTTATACTTATTACCATGTCATTTTAAGGTTAAAACAGGTTACACACCTCTCGGATCATTAATCGTGCATTAAATCATATTTTGAATTTCTGTTGACTTTTTCGGTCAACGTTTGACCCGACAAACGACCTAGTTAGGTCTGGAATTGGTACTTGCCCTTATAAGGGTTTAATACCCATATAGTTACCTATCTAACGGTACCTTTAATTTGACATACGACTGAGCTATCGATACTTAATCATGAAGTCAAACGTTAAGCGCGATATATTGACTTTTAAGCTAATTATAAAGCTAGAATTAATTTAGAAGGGATTAGCAACTTACTAGATGATTAATGGTTGCTTAGGAAGGCCTTTGATCAGCTTGGAGGTTCCACAAATGAGCAGAAGTGAAATGAGGATGGAATGATCAAAGGGTTGCAACTTAGGTGGGTTTTATAGTGTTCTTGGCACCATGAATTTATGACAACAAAGTCTATGATCGACCACAAATGATAAACACATGTCTCTAGCATGTAGGGGGTGCCTAGGGGTTGTTTACATGCAAGAAAAACCGGCTTGGTAGGTCAAAATTGCATTAAACAGGCTGCTGCTTGTTTTTCAGGTTCTGCAGACCGGAAGCGGCCCGCTTTCTGATTAACCGAATCTAAGGCGGGCCGCCTTAGACATATAAATCAGATTTTTGATTTTCTTTGTTGGTGTTTCGAAAGGGCAGCCGTAACTTCTGACTTTGGGGCATCAATTATCACTTAGGGCCCTTCATAATGTGTCTAGAATAGTCTCATACCCTACCATTATCCATTGTTTCAATTGGATCCAATAACAAGACCCGAAAACAACGGGTTTCCATTCTTTTCTTTGTAGAATCCTATCATACATTTCCAATTCCATTATTGGCAATAATTCCCTGAATTGAGGGTGCATAGATGTGTAAAATATTAAATCGGGTCTTGGGATTTATAATTGAGGTGTTCAGAGGTAATAATTTAACATGACGCCACTTTAAATCCTACCGAAAACATCTTTATTAAATCCGGTTTTTCAACGCGTTTTTGTTTGACATGACACGTGTCGTTTTCATATTAAACCCGAAATTTGCGAGGTGTTACAGAAAGTGTGTGAGAGTGAGGGAGTGTTGGTTGCCCAAAAATGGCAAGGTCGGCTAGGAGCATGGGTTTTATGCTCGTTCCAAGTTGGTGCACCCTAATGGGCTCCGAATGGATTAAAGGAGGGGTGCGGCCCAAACGGCCCAACTGTTCACTCGAGACCGAGTGGTCTCGAGTCGGGTTCGTGGTCTCGGCTCACTAATACATATATATATATATATATATATATATATATATATATAGGGTAAGGTTCATGCGAGAACCACCCTTATTGCGAGAACCAATGTGAACACAACCTAAAATAGCTAAAAAAAACGTAACCCCCCCTAGCTAAATGCTAAAAACTAAAACCCCCAAAAAACCTAAAAAAAACCTAACCCCCCCCCCCCCAAGCTAAAATGCTAAAAACTAAACCCCCAAAAAACCTAAAAAAATCTAAAAAAAAAATTTTAATATTTTTTATGTTAAAATCGCTACTTTTAGTAGCAAAAAAAAAATTCAAAAAAAAAATTTTTTTGGCTTCGAAAAGTAGCGATTTTTTTATAAAAAAATATTAAAAAAAATTTTGTATGATTTTTAGCTATTTTTTAGACATTTTTGGTTGTGTTCACATTGGTTCTCACGGTTCTCGCAATAAGAGGTGGTTCCTAACGGATCTTTGTCCTATATATATATATATATATATATATATAGGGGAGGGTTCATTTGGGAACACTAAAAAAGTGGGGAACAGGGGAACACTTTTAAAAATTATACTTAACATGTTAAAAAAAATATTTTTCTAATTTTTTTTCGGCGCTTTTTCTTATAAATACAAGTAGATACATTTTTGATAAAAAAATCAAAAACTAAAAATATAAAAAAAATGTTTAAAAAACAGTTATATCTTATAGAATTAACTTAACATGTTAAAAATAAATTTTTTTAAAAATTTTTTCAGCGCTTTTCTTTATAAAAAGGAGGAGAATCTAGTCGAGTAAAAAATATTTTTTCTAAAAAAAAAAATTTTTAGCCTTTTTTTAATTGTTTTTTTTAATATTTTTAGTTTTTGATTTTTTTTATTAAAAATGCTTCTACAAGTATATATAAGGAGAAGCGCCGAAAAAGATATTTAAAAAATTAATTTTTAACATGTTAAGTTAAATTTTTAAGAGTGTTCCCCGGTTCCCCACTTTTTTAGTGTTCCCCAATGAACCTCACACTATATATATATATATATTTGTATGTATATATATTACATACACCTAATTTAATATAAGCATCACATAATACATCAAGATAATTCACAAATCTTCATTTAATAGTATATGCACACATAATGCTAAACAAGGAGGTTGCTCGGGAAAACCTAGAGTGTCACATTATCCCCAAGTTTTAAGAACTTTTGTCCTGAAAGTTAAGGCAGTCACTGTCAAGCTAGTGCGAGTGAGAACGTTTCAACGGGGTGTCACACTCATACTGTGTTTTCTGCGGAGTACCACCGCGAGGCGTGTGACATCACCAGGATCCAGCCATTAATTATACTGAGCATTTAGTTAATAATAATTTTGTTGACCAACCACAAAGGTTAGTAAATACCATAGTCAAAGTTCAAAGATTTAAGTTCAAATAACGGTTTAAGTAAAGAGCGGAAGCATAGACAAAACAGTTTAAAACAAGGTTCATAGTTCAGGTTTATTTAGAACCCAACACATGGGTTAAGACGACCACTACACATCCCCAAGCTGCAAGCTCCTGAGTCAATGGGTACCTGCAAAGCATGCAGTAGGGTATCAACATAATGTTGGCGAGTTCACGAGATATCCAGTTTTAACTTGTCGAAAACGTAGATTGTTTAGATAGAGCATTTATATTCACGTCATGGGGAGCTACCCCATATGAATGCTTACTAAACTGGCGTTACCGAAACTGTTGACAAGAAGATTTTTGTGCCCCGGGTCAATGTCTATCGTCATTGACCAAGATGCAAGGTCTACTAGTTCACGCCCGATCTCCCCCGGTCACGGTGTGAGGTTGTCAAACCTAATAGCGCTATCAGCTAATAACCCGTTCGCCCCCGGTGATTAATCGATACTATAAGCAGGGACTTAACATGATAGAGATTCGTTTAGTTTTGCTAGTTGTGATATAAATAATATCCAAACGTATCTCCCCCGGAAATAGTAATTTAAAATATACCCATTCGCATTTTCCCCCGGAAATATTAGTTTGAAAGCATTCTTTAGTTTGTTCGTGTCCCTTCTTGGGACGCATGCTTTTAGTGTGTGAACTCACCTTGGGTTGCCCGGCAGATTAGTTTTCTTGGTCAAGCACGTTGGTCACCACGTCCTAGCATGGTTACGAGTAGGTCAGGTTTGGGTACAGGCAAGTCACGTATATTCTACACATAACTTAACACATAGCATGCATAACATACAATTATCTTTTAAGTTATTGGGCCTGTTCTAATCCTTAAACAGTCAATCAGCACATGGCACAGTAGCACAGATACAAGCCCAAAACACGTTGTCACATTTGGTGGCCCAATAACCGAGTCGGACAGCCCAGTCGAGACCAGGTGGTCTCGATTCGAGATCATGCGGTCTCGATTCGAGATCATGCGGTCTCGAGTCGCAGCCAAGGGGTCTCGAGTTGTGGATGGCTGGTCTCGAGTCGCAACCTCTGCTCTCGAGTGATGTATATATGAGTAGCAACCTTGGAGGTCTCGATTTGAGATCATGAGATCTCGAGTCGAGAAGTAGCTAGTCTCGAGTCCTTGTTGTCTGCTGCTTGGTCTTGAGTTGTCTCTTTGATGGTCTCGAGTCGAAACCGGGGGTCTCGACTCACACACCTGTCCAACTTGTACTATCCAATAGAATTTCATTTCCATGATCCTATGTACTAACCAATACAATTTCACCAACATGTTTTCTTGTCTAACACTAAATCAAAACGGATCAAACAAGCATTTTTCAAATGTTCAACACATATTCATCCCATATTCATACTGTTCTTCATTAAATTCATCCAAATAAACCACCTCTTCTTATTTAAATTCATCCAAGAATCATGTGAACAAATATCACGACAATCTTGTAAACCATCATCAACACACATTTGTTCTATAATATCAACATGAATCGGATGGTCATTAACATCCTAAACTATCAATCATTTATCATTCAAATCATTCCTAGCAAGACATTTTTATACAAGAGTTCACACTTTAATCGTCACTTAAACATTCAAAGCAAACATCTTAATAAACAACCCATTTATTCAACAAGTAGTGTCATCATGCATCGTAAAGTTACCCATAGATTAACAAAACTACAAAACACTAACCGGTTGAATATGGAGGGTATGGAGAGTCGGTGAAAGAAGTTCCGAGTGAGGGTAATGAGCTTGATCTGAGAGTCTTAATGCTACCGGTTGAATCCGAGAGAGAGAGGAGATGTTTGAGGCTTAGGGTTTTAGTGAGAGAAAGATGAGAGGATAGGGAGAAGGAGAGTGTGAGAGTGAGAGAGTGTTGGTTGCCCAAAAATGGCAAGGTCGGCTAGGAGCATGGGTTTTATGCTCGTTCCAAGTTGGTGCACCCTAATGGGCTCCGAATGGATTAAAGGAGGGGTGCGGCCCAAACGGCCCAACTGTTCACTCGAGACCGAGCGGTCTCAAGTCGGGTTTGTGGTCTCGGCTCACTAATACATATATATATATATATATATATATATATATATATATATTACATACACCTAATTTAATATAAGCATCACATAATACATCAAGATAATTCACAAATCTTAATTTAATAGTATATGCACACATAATGCTAAACAAGGAGGTTGCTCGGGAAAACCTAGAGTGTCACATTATCCCCAAGTTTTAAGAACTTTCGTCCCGAAAGTTAAGGCAGTCACTGTCAAGCTAGTGCGAGTGAGAACGTTTCAACGGGGTGTCACATCATCCCCCCGTTGGTTTGGAATTTCGTCCTGAAATTCGGTTGTAGCTTCAGTGCTGGGAGTTTCGTTAGGGAACAACTGAGGATATTTGCGTTTCATCTGGTCTTCCCGTATGCAGGTGAACTCTGGGCCATGGCGCGAGTTCCAACGAACTCGTACGATAGGTATCTGGCTACGTTTGAGGACTTTGATTTCTCGATTCGGGATCTCAATCGGTTCCTCAAGAAAGTGTAGTTGTTCGTCAAAAGTGAGTTCCTTGAAAGGGATGATGAGTGTTTCATCTGACAGACACTTCTTCAGATTAGACACGTGAAAGACATTGTGCACTGCACTCACTTCTTCCGGCAGATTCAATCTATAAGCAACCTTACTGATCTTCTCGGTAATTTTGAATGGTCCAACATATCGCGGATTTAGCTTGCCCCGTTTTCCAAAACGAACCACGCCCTTCCAGGGTGAGACTTTAAGTAGAACCCGGTCACCGACCTGGAATTCTAGCGGTTTCCTACGCTTATCAGCGTAACTTTTCTGACGGTCATGAGCTGCCGCCATGGGTTGTCTGATCTGGGCAATCCTTTCCGTAGTCTCGACTACGAATTCCGGGCCAGTAATTTGGCTTTCGCCAACTTCCGTCCAACATAAGGGTAATCAGCATTTACGACCGCACAATGCCTCAAAGGGTGCTGCCTGAATGCTAGTGTGGTAGCTGTTGTTGTAGGAGAACTCTACCAATGGTAAGTGTCGTTCCCACCCATTTCCAAAATCAATAACACATGCTCTCAGCATGTCTTCAAGCATTTGAATGGTACGTTCCGTTTGACCATCGGTCTGTGGATGGTAAGCAGTACTCATGTCCAGACGTGAGCCAAAAGATTTATGCGTAGCTTGCCATAGTTCAGATGTAAAGCGTGGGTCACGGTCAGAAATGATAGAGGTTGGCACTTCGTGCCTAGCAACTATTTCCTTCAAGTAGATTGCAGCAAGCTTCGAATACTTAT
>JARYGA010054284.1:0-33499 GCA_030545235.1 Helianthus tuberosus
AAAACGATAAACAGTTAGCGGGTTTAGCTTTGTAATAGTTAATTAAGAGTGATTGGGCTAAACCAAACCCACATATGGGGATGGTAGGCGAAATGGGCCTAGCCCATGACCTAGCCCATGTGCAAAGCTTTGTCCTATATAAACAAAGCTTAGCATTAGGGTTTAGATTGATCTTCCAATCATCTAATCACTCTTAAGGGAATTCGTGAAAGACAAAGGCTTGGACGAATTAGGATCTTGATTGATTGTAATCATTTGAAGATAATCAATAAAGATCGGGTTTAAAAGTGATTTCGGTTTTCTACACGTTTTCTGTGAAATCTAATCTAGAGGATTCCGCACTCTAGGTTGGATCGACGATTCTGTTACGATCCGCACGGCTGACGGGACCTACATAGAGCGCGAGAACGAAGGCGCAACAGGAAGAGTTGAAGACTATGCTGGAAGGAACTACAACTACATCCGAGGGGGAGTCTGTTAGTTCATACATCTGTAGCTTCCGTCAGCATTTAGTTATATTTTGTATATGTGTGTCCTTTGTGAACAATTATGTTATGTATGTATGTTAGATAGAACGATAACTCAGGATACGGGACTGGATTGTAAAGTGTTGACTTAGTTGACCAGTGACATCCGATTGGATGGGCCATCCGATCGGACAACACTCATCCGTTCGGACAACATTGTCGACCGTACGGTCAGCACTAACCAGGCTCCTGAGTTGCCTATAAATACCCGGTCAGGGTATGTCATTTAGAACTTTTGACTCTAGAGAGAACTCTGTTAAGTCTGACTTCTACAGGCGCTTTTGTACTTTCATAACAGTTGAATAGAAAGATCAGACGGTGTTTAAGCGTTGAATACTTTGTCGTACATCTGTGATTTGATCAAATGGATTCCGCACATTAGTCAAAGTCGATTCATCTAAGTTCCTGACGAACAGATCCTTTACGAGGGACCAACAACTTAGACGGCTCGGCGACGTGGAGCGAACACACATATGAAGCTTGCCTATATGCGCTTCCGCTACTTATAGTATCAATGTTTATGGTCAAAAAGTGTTTTTGTTATAACTAGTTTTGGTTTAGTAGCTAAACTTTCGATGTTAACTTGTTGGATCTTTTAAAAATTTCTTAGACGTTGGTAGTTATTTAAAAATCTATGCAATGGTTTTGTTTAGTCTTTTGAAAGTATCCTAGGTCCACTTGATATTGAGTTGTAAAAACATGGATATGCTTATCATACGAACGGGTCATGCCGAATTTTCTAAAATAATTGTTTATACTTATCTAAGACTTAAAAGTAATGAAATGGGTGTTAAAATGTTCCAACGTATCTAAGGAACGACCTGCTCTGAAACCACTTTGTCACCGGTTCATCTTTCGAGGCCTTGTGTGGCACCCCTAGTTGCCCAAGAGCCAGACAATTAGTCCAGCTTATGATTAGGTGATGTATTGCAAACACATATATTTTCCTTAATGTTTTGTATTCATTTTGTGACAACCCTCAAAATTCCATGTATTCCGTACAATTTATTGTTGATAATGAAAGTGTTTGACGACTGTGTGGAATTACTTAACTGCTTTCTGATATCTGTGATGTGCTTACATGTGCTTGTCAACATACTAGTAGTATGCAGAAAGGTCACTAAATAATCTGTTATATTTTCCTAAGTGTTAGAAAGTATAAACGTTACAAAAATATACATATAGGACGCTTTGCGGATTAATTAAGCAGTTTAACGGAATAGTATCAAACCGAACAACCGGACTTTACCGGGAACATAAAAATATTGACATTGACATTGTTTTTCTTTTTCTGAGCTAGTTAGGGTCCCCGAATACCTAACACCCCTTATATTAATTAACACACTAAACATTTGATACTACCTTCAAACTCCCACTAACTAGGTTAGTCACCATCTAAACACAATTTACCCCACCCCCTTGAGTTGTAACCGTCCCTAGGAACCTCCCCACCATAAGATTCCTTCATATCTTCCATAATCTTCATAGAGATCTTGACTTGATGTTGTATGGTACTTTGGGGGACATCATACCCAATGGTTAAAAGATCTTGAGAGTTATAAACCACCTACACTTCTTATCATCTTCATCACCAACAAACTTCCTCACTCCCACCCTACAAGCTTACGGCCCAAACAACCCTCACACACACCCACTCTTTTGTTTCAAGATCATCCAATCCAAGCTTCATACAAGGTGTTAGAAGGTGATTTAGGAGGCTCGGTGTTCACGGAACTTGAAGGACCACCTTCGTTTGCTTTTATCCATCACTTTTCTACACTCGAACTCTCCTAGCCTTGTGCTAGTGGTAAGAACTTAGATCCATTCATTCTTCATGTTATTTAAGTGGTTAATAAGTAATTTGATGATTAAAGTTATGAAACACTAAAGAACTTGCACTAAAGTCTTGAACATGTTGGTTAATGGATGAATATGTGTGTAAACCATGTAGACCTTGGGTGATTATGATGATTGGGTGATTATCTGATGCTTTACTGAATAATATTAGTATATGATGTTGTTGTGGTCACTAAACTTGTTAAAGGAATCGATCGAACATGATTTAGATGGTTAAACACTTGAAATCAGAATCTGTCTAACTTTTACAGCCCACTTCTGTTGGCTGTAAACAGGTCTTAAACTCAACGAAAAATCGATATTTTGAATCTAAAATATGTTATTATGAAATACGGTTCTAATGGCACCGGAATCGTAATTTTTGGACTCCGTTTACTATTTTTAAAGTATTAATTTGTAACAGCAACTTAAGCTGAATTTTGACAGCAATAAATGGGTGTCTTACTTTCAGTCGTAACCTGAGTTTTGTGATGAATCGGACCATGAAAATTTTACTGTAGATGATAACTGAAGTATTTGTAATTACCCCACTGGAATTTCGCAAATCGGACTTACGATGAATTTGTAATAAATTGTTTCGTGGACTGTGGTCAGAAATACATAAATCTGAGTTCAGTCCCGAATATGAATTTTTATAAAATATTGGTGATAAACCGGACCCCGATATTTTTACACAATAAAATATGGAATGTTTAGGATGTTCTATAAAAATTTGGGAATTTTTGGAATAATCTAACTATTTCATTTAAATGTCCGAAAACAGCCGGTTTTGAGTATTAATGCTGAAACGACATAAGTAGTGATTTGCGTGTCTAAATGTCGAGTATGCTATCTGTGAATGATTTGACATGTTATATATGTTATGTGCATTATCGTATGTTTGATTTTGAGTGGGGAATGGACGGGAAACTTAGATGGGCATAAACCGTTACAGTGATGCATGTTGTGTGATAGATACGTGTAGGAACTTTGTGTTCTATTTGAAAGCCACTAAATGACTAACTGGTAAATCATACTAGGACGTGATTGACCGACCTTGACTGTTAGCTATATTGAGAATCTAACCGAGCAAACCGAGGTGAGTTCACACCCTTACTAAGGCATGGGATTCCCGGTGGTTGGGAATGGGATTGAATAACTACTCATACTATCACTCTATTTATATTACCAACACTACTAGACTACCTACTACTGTCCTCGGATTGAGAAGGGCACGTACGTAAAACCTACGTACACTCACTACTGTCCTCAGATGAGAAGGGCACGTACGTAAAACCTACGTTCACTCACACTCACTACTGTCCTCGGATGAGAAGGGCACGTACGTAAAACCTACGTACACTCACACTCACTACTGTCCTCGGATGAGAAGGGCACGTACGTAAAACCTACGTACACTCATACTTAACACCGTCCTCGGATTGGGAAGGACTCTTATGGATACGCCTAGTCTAGTAACATACATAATGGGAAGCCCCCACTAAATATCGTAAAGGTTTGGGAATCAAGAATAATGGGTAATACTTGGTTATGAAACGAACTTCCGATTCCTGATACGAACTCATTAACTAAACAACCAAACGTGAACTCACTCAACTTTGTTGTTGACTAGTTGTTACATGCCTTACAGGTCGCTAAATGCTTGGAGCTTGCACGGGGAAGGAGTCGTTGTGGAACATGGGTTGTTATATCCCATACTTAATAATTGAACTTTATAAACCTATGGAACTTATGTTTGAGACTTTAAACTTATGAACTGTGAACTTATGTTTTGAACTCGCGTTTACGCTTCCGCTGTTTAAACCAAACAAGGTTAACTAGCTTTGGTCACCAATCGTATTATGTTTGGTTTTATTTACTTAATTGAATTGTTCAATATGATTGGTGGCTCGATCCTGGTCATGTCACGCCTCCAAGCGGTGATACTCCGCATGGTGGATTTTGGGGGTGTGACAGATTGGTATCAGAGCCATTGGTTATAGAGAACTTGGTTTTAATAAGGGAAAAGTTTTCATTAAAACCAGACTATAACCTGTATAGTGCTCAACGATCCACAACGACGCTTCGCTCCACGTGCAAGACTCGACACCATAAGTGGTATGATTATGTTATATTGTCGGTTAGATAGTTCTCACTGTGCATTAGATAACGTGATAATTGCTATTTGAACCTTGTGTGCTTACTCTCTAATGTCGTCCCACACACTTACACACTTTCGCGACACTTTCCTCACTTACGTTGCTTCATTATGAAGATCATGAGCGGACGCGAAGGACGTATCAACCTCACTCAAGCCCAGTTGACGGCTTTGATCAACGAACGAGTTGCGGAGGCACTCGCAGCTAACCCTGCAGGAGGTCAACATGCTCAACCTCCTGTGTGCACGTTCAAGACGTTCATGGACTGTCGACCTACCACTTTCAGTGGCACCGAAGGAGCAGTGGGCCTTCTTCACTGGTTTGAAAAGCTAGAGACTGTTTTCGAGATGTGCGAATGCCCCGAAGACCGTAGGGTGAAATATGCTACCGGAACACTTGAAGGAGCTGCGTTAACCTGGTGGAAGGCACAGGTTCAACTACTAGGACTGGCAGTTGCTAATGCCACGCCCTGGAATGGTTTCAAAGAGCTGATCAAAGAGGAGTACTGTAGTCGGGATGATATCCACAAGCTAGAAGTGGAATTTTACAATCTGAAGATGACAGGATCTGAGATTGAGGCGTATACCAAGAGGTCGAATGAACTGGCCATCCTGTGCCCAACTATGGTGGACCCTCCCATCAAACGTATTGAGCTTTACCTCAAGGGCCTTGCACCAGCGATTCAAAGTCATGTGACTTCAGCCAACTTGGGTACCATCCAGCAAGTCGTCAAATTGGCTCATCGTCTCACCGACCAGGCAGTGGAACAAAACAGACTACCCAAGCGTATTGGTGCTGCTACTTCTGATGCACCTACCGACAACAAACGAAAATGGGATGGGAATTCCGGCAAAGGCTCTACCTCTGTTCAGTCTCAGTCTCAGCAACGAAGGACTGAGGACCATAGGAGCCCTGGTCAGCACTTTTCTGGTAGTCAAGGGCAGGGTGGATATCGAGGAAACCACCCAAAGTGCAACAAATGCAACAGACACCACAGTGGTCAGTGCAACAAGGGACACTGTCAGAGGTGTCTCAAGATGGGTCATGAAGCCAAGGATTGCAGGAGCCCACGGCCTACGAATCAGAATCGTCAGCAGCAACAGCAAGCACCGCAGAATCAGCAACAGCAACAGGGCAACAAGGGATGCTTTCAGTGTGGTGCTGAAGATCACTTCAAGAGACACTGCCCGCAGTTAAATCAGAATCAGAATCACAACCAAGGAAACGGGAACAATAATGGGGGCAACAATGGAGGAAACAATGATGGCAACGGTGCCAGGGGTCGTGTGTTCGTGATTGGTCAAGGAGAAGCAAGGAACGATCCCAACGTTGTGATGGGTAAGTTTCTTCTTGACGACTTCTTCGTTACTGTTTTATTCGATTCGGGTGCCGATACTAGTTATGTGTCTGTGAAAGTTAGCCAAATTCTTAAGCGCACCCCAACACTCCTGAACACCAAACACACGGTAGAACTAGCTAACGGTAAAAGTCTTGAAGCCACACACATAGTTAAAGGTTGTAACCTCGTCTTAGCTGGTCAGACTTTCCCTATCGATCTTGTTCCTATCACACTTGGTAGTTTCGACGTCGTTATTGGGATGGATTGGTTATCTCATCATCAAGCGGAGATTGTTTGCAAGGAGAAAATCATCCGCATTCCTCGTTCTGATAAAGAACCCCTCGTGATTCGTGGCGACAAGAGTGGTGCTGTCGAAGGCATCATCTCTTTCCTTAAGGCCCAGAAGTGTTTGCGAAAGGGCCACACTGCCATTTTAGCACTCGTTACTGACACATCTACGGAAGAGAAGGGAATCGAAGACATCCCTGTTGTGCGCGAATTTCCCGAGGTATTTCCTGAGGAATTACCTGGTCTTCCTCCTCATCGCCAAGTTGAGTTTCAAATCGAGCTAGCTCCTGGAGCAGCGCCAGTAGCTCGAGCACCATATCGTCTAGCTCCGTCAGAACTCGAAGAACTGTCCACACAACTACAAGAACTCTTGGAAAAGGGTTTTATACGTCCTAGCTCTTCGCCCTGGGGAGCTCCAGTACTATTCGTGAAGAAGAAAGATGGTACCTTCAGGATGTGTATTGACTATCGCGAACTTAACAAGGTGACTGTGAAGAATCGTTATCCTCTTCCACGTATTGACGACTTGTTTGACCAGTTGCAAGGGTCGAGCTATTACTCCAAGATTGATTTGAGATCGGGATACCATCAGCTGAGAGTCCGAGATGAGGACGTCTCCAAAACAGCATTCAGAACTCGTTACGGCCATTACGAGTTTCTGGTTATGCCATTCGGGCTGACGAATGCACCGGCAGTCTTCATGGATCTCATGAACCGAGTGTGCAAGCCTTACCTGGATAAGTTCGTTATTGTGTTCATCGATGATATCCTGATCTATTCTAAGAGTCAGGAGGAACACGAGCAGCATCTACGACTTATGCTGGAACTTCTTCGAAAGGAACGGTTGTATGCCAAGTTTTCGAAATGTGATTTCTGGCTTCGCGAAGTCCACTTTCTAGGCCACGTGGTAAACAAGGATGGAATTCATGTGGATCCATCTAAGGTTGAATCGATCAAGAACTGGCCCGCACCCCGCACACCAACAGAAATCCGCCAATTCTTGGGTTTGGCTGGATATTACAGAAGGTTTATAAAAGATTTCTCCAAGATTGCGCAACCTCTCACATCACTGACTCAGAAGGGCGTCATCTATCGTTGGAGTGATGCACAGGAGTCCGCGTTTCAACATCTAAAGGATAGACTTTGTAGCGCGCCTATCCTCTCATTGCCTGAAGGCATAGAAGATTTTGTGGTTTACTGCGATGCTTCCATCCAAGGACTTGGTTGCGTATTGATGCAACGTGACAAGGTCATTGCCTACGCATCGCGCCAACTTAAAGTTCACGAAAGAAATTACACTACTCACGATCTGGAGCTGGGAGCAGTTGTATTCGCGCTTAAGATATGGAGACATTACCTGTACGGTACCAAGTGCACCATCTACACCGACCACAGGAGTCTCGAGCATATCTTCAAGCAAAAAGAGTTAAACATGCGACAACGCCGATGGGTCGAACTCTTGAATGATTACGAATGCGCTATCAAGTATCATCCGGGCAAAGCCAATGTTGTGGCTGACGCCCTCAGTCGAAAGGATACTTTACCTAAGCGTGTACGAGCATTACAGCTAACCATCCAGTTTAACCTTCCTGCTCAGATTCGAGATGCCCAGGTCGAAGCATTGAAAGCAGAAAACATCAGGGCTGAGTCCCTACGAGGATCGAGGCAGCGGCTAGAACAAAAGGGAGACAGTGCCTACTATGTTAACGGACGCATCTGGGTTCCATTTTATGGCAACTTACGCGAGCTTGTGATGGATGAAGCACATAAGTCTCGTTATTCGGTACATCCTGGTTCGGATAAAATGTACCACGATCTCAAGACTACGTACTGGTGGCCTGGCATGAAAGCCCACATAGCAACCTACGTCAGTAAGTGCTTGACTTGTGCGAGAGTCAAGTCTGAATATCAGAAACCATCAGGCCTACTTCAACAACCGGAGATCCCGAAATGGAAATGGGAGCAAATTTCCATGGATTTCGTTACTGGCCTGCCCAGATCTCAACGCGGAAACGATACCATTTGGGTGATCGTAGATCGACTGACCAAGTCTGCACATTTTCTGGCCATCAAAGAAACGGATAAGTTTTCTACTCTTGCAGACATTTATCTAAAGGAGGTAGTGTCAAGGCATGGGGTGCCAATCTCTATTATATCTGATCGTGACGCGCGTTTTACTTCTGAACTGTGGCAAGCAATGCACAAGTCCTTTGGCTCACGTCTAGATATGAGCACCGCTTATCACCCGCAGACGGATGGGCAATCGGAACGCACCATCCAAACCTTGGAAGACATGCTTAGGGCATGCGTAATCGACTTCGGCAATGGCTGGGAGAAGCACCTCCCGCTAGTGGAGTTCTCATATAACAACAGCTACCACACCAGCATCCAAGCCGCTCCGTTTGAGGCATTGTACGGACGCAAATGCCAATCGCCTCTATGTTGGGCAGAAGTTGGTGACAGCCAAATCACTGGCCCAGAACATGTGGTAGATACCACCGAGAAAATTGCTCAGATACGACAGCGAATGGCGGCAGCTCGTGACCGTCAGAAAAGCTATGCTGATAAGGGAAGAAAACCACTCGAGCTCCAGGTTGGGGATCGAGCGCTACTCAAAGTCTCACCTTGGAAAGGTGTAGTCCGCTTTGGCAAACGAGGCAAACTCAATCCGCGTTATGTCGGACCGTTCAAAGTCATTGAGAAAATTGGCCAAGTCGCCTACAGGTTGGATCTACCTGAAGAACTCAGCAGAGTTCACAACGTATTCCACGTATCAAATCTGAAGAAGTGTCTGTCAGATGAGCCCTTCATAGTTCCTCTCAAGGAACTCACAATCGACGACCAGCTGCGATTCGTCGAGGAACCAGTAGAGATTACTGATCGAGATGTTAAGATTCTCAAGCACACAAGAATACCTCTCGTTCGAGTTCGTTGGAATGCTCGTCGTGGCCCAGAGTATACCTGGGAACGCGAAGACCAAATGAAACTCAAGTACCCCCAGCTGTTTAAGAAAAACGCAACCACTACTGAGGCTGAAGCTACCGCAGAATTTCGGGACGAAATTCCAAATCAACGGGGGGATGATGTGACACCCCAGGAAAATCTGGAAAACAACGCAACTTAACTAGCTTCCTCAGTAACCACGCGCTAAATTTCGGGACGAAATTCTCTTAACAGGGGGAGAATGTGACAACCCTCAAAATTCCATGTATTCCGTACAATTTATTGTTGATAATGAAAGTGTTTGACGACTGTGTGGAATTACTTAACTGCTTTCTGATATCTGTGATGTGCTTACATGTGCTTGTCAACATACTAGTAGTATGCAGAAAGGTCACTAAATAATCTGTTATATTTTCCTAAGTGTTAGAAAGTATAAACGTTACAAAAATATACATATAGGACGCTTTGCGGATTAATTAAGCAGTTTAACGGAATAGTATCAAACCGAACAACCGGACTTTACCGGGAACATAAAAATATTGACATTGACATTGTTTTTCTTTTTCTGAGCTAGTTAGGGTCCCCGAATACCCTAACACCCCTTATATTAATTAACACACTAAACATTTGATACTACCTTCAAACTCCCACTAACTAGGTTAGTCACCATCTAAACACAATTTACCCCACCCCCTTGAGTTGTAACCGTCCCTAGGAACCTCCCCACCATAAGATTCCTTAATATCTTCCATAATCTTCATAGAGATCTTGACTTGATGTTGTATGGTACTTTGGGGGACATCATACCCAATGGTTAAAAGATCTTGAGAGTTATAAACCACCTACACTTCTTATCATCTTCATCACCAACAAACTTCCTCACTCCCACCCTACAAGCTTACGGCCCAAACAACCCTCACACACACCCACTCTTTTGTTTCAAGATCATCCAATCCAAGCTTCATACAAGGTGTTAGAAGGTGATTTAGGAGGCTCGGTGTTCACGGAACTTGAAGGACCACCTTCGTTTGCTTTTATCCATCACTTTTCTACACTCGAACTCTCCTAGCCTTGTGCTAGTGGTAAGAACTTAGATCCATTCATTCTTCATGTTATTTAAGTGGTTAATAAGTAATTTGATGATTAAAGTTATGAAACACTAAAGAACTTGCACTAAAGTCTTGAACATGTTGGTTAATGGATGAATATGTGTGTAAACCATGTAGACCTTGGGTGATTATGATGATTGGGTGATTATCTGATGCTTTACTGAATAATATTAGTATATGATGTTGTTGTGGTCACTAAACTTGTTAAAGGAATCGATCGAACATGATTTAGATGGTTAAACACTTGAAATCAGAATCTGTCTAACTTTTACAGCCCACTTCTGTTGGCTGTAAACAGGTCTTAAACTCAACGAAAAATCGATATTTTGAATCTAAAATATGTTATTATGAAATACGGTTCTAATGGCACCGGAATCGTAATTTTTGGACTCCGTTTACTATTTTTAAAGTATTAATTTGTAACAGCAACTTAAGCTGAATTTTGACAGCAATAAATGGGTGTCTTACTTTCAGTCGTAACCTGAGTTTTGTGATGAATCGGACCATGAAAATTTTACTGTAGATGATAACTGAAGTATTTGTAATTACCCCACTGGAATTTCGCAAATCGGACTTACGATGAATTTGTAATAAATTGTTTCGTGGACTGTGGTCAGAAATACATAAATCTGAGTTCAGTCCCGAATATGAATTTTTATAAAATATTGGTGATAAACCGGACCCCGATATTTTTACACAATAAAATATGGAATGTTTAGGATGTTCTATAAAAATTTGGGAATTTTTGGAATAATCTAACTATTTCATTTAAATGTCCGAAAACAGCCGGTTTTGAGTATTAATGCTGAAACGACATAAGTAGTGATTTGCGTGTCTAAATGTCGAGTATGCTATCTGTGAATGATTTGACATGTTATATATGTTATGTGCATTATCGTATGTTTGATTTTGAGTGGGGAATGGACGGGAAACTTAGATGGGCATAAACCGTTACAGTGATGCATGTTGTGTGATAGATACGTGTAGGAACTTTGTGTTCTATTTGAAAGCCACTAAATGACTAACTGGTAAATCATACTAGGACGTGATTGACCGACCTTGACTGTTAGCTATATTGAGAATCTAACCGAGCAAACCGAGGTGAATTCACACCCTTACTAAGGCATGGGATTCCCGGTGGTTGGGAATGGGATTGAATAACTACTCGTACTATCACTCTATTTATATTACCAACACTACTAGACTACCTACTACTGTCCTCGGATTGAGAAGGGCACGTACGTAAAACCTACGTACACTCACTACTGTCCTCAGATGAGAAGGGCACGTACGTAAAACCTACGTTCACTCACACTCACTACTGTCCTCGGATGAGAAGGGCACGTACGTAAAACCTACGTACACTCACACTCACTACTGTCCTCGGATGAGAAGGGCACGTACGTAAAACCTACGTACACTCATACTTAACACCGTCCTCGGATTGGGAAGGACTCTTATGGATACGCCTAGTCTAGTAACATACATAATGGGAAGCCCCCACTAAATATCGTAAAGGTTTGGGAATCAAGAATAATGGGTAATACTTGGTTATGAAACGAACTTCCGATTCCTGATACGAACTCATTAACTAAACAACCAAACGTGAACTCACTCAACTTTGTTGTTGACTAGTTGTTACATGCCTTACAGGTCGCTAAATGCTTGGAGCTTGCACGGGGAAGGAGTCGTTGTGGAACATGGGTTGTTATATCCCATACTTAATAATTGAACTTTATAAACCTATGGAACTTATGTTTGAGACTTTAAACTTATGAACTGTGAACTTATGTTTTGAACTCGCGTTTATGCTTCCGCTGTTTAAACCAAACAAGGTTAACTAGCTTTGGTCACCAATCGTATTATGTTTGGTTTTATTTACTTAATTGAATTGTTCAATATGATTGGTGGCTCGATCCTGGTCATGTCACGCCTCCAAGCGGTGATACTCCGCATGGTGGATTTTGGGGGTGTGACACATTTGTAGTTATTTAGTTAGTGTTGTTGTTAGTTTTTAGCTTGTACTTAGTTATGGAAGTTTTACAGGTGTTCGTGTGCAAAAGGAACATAAAATGATGCTGGAATGTGAAGAAATGAGCACACGGAAGAGGCATGGAATAAAATGAAAAAAAAATCAGGATTATAACTTCTTAGAATGTCATGAAGCCCGAAGGCTCTCTCATTCTAGACACGCAAGGAAGTCTAAACTGAAAAAAGCGGGCCCCCTACTATTTTGTCGCCTGCGGCATGCGAAAACCCAATAAAAAGCCCTCGCGACACGCGGGGGCCCATCAGGGTCGTCGGAGTCGTGAAAAAACCTAGTTTGATAGATATAATCCTTTTTGCCCAATCCGTTCATCATAACTTATTTCCAGACAAAAGTTAAAGGATTTATGACGATTTTGGGGTAGAGTTATTTGGGATCAAGAATTGAAGATAAGAATCTAGAATCGGGTCAATTACGACTGTTCGGTTTGTGTTTCTTAACTTCTTCTGTTTTTCCATAATTCTAGATATCATGTTTATGTTTTATATTACTGATTTTATGTTTATGAACATGATTGTTGGCTAGACTTTCAATACTACCGAGGTTTGTGATGAATAATTGTTGAATCTTGGTGATTTTTTCGATTCTATGGTTATTATTGATGGATTAACACTTTCGTAAAGAACCTATCTGCAATTGATCTGATGTGTTTGGTACTTTAATTTTTGTTCCATATGCTTCTTATTGAATGTCTTTCATTATAGATGCATAGTAGATTACTTACTAAGTGTTTATGATTAGTGTATGGTTTGCTAGAGCTCAATATCCATAAGAACATTGATTAAGAGTTTTTTGGGACTTTGTATTCTACCTATCTAGACAGCTGACATGTGGTAGATAGTCGAGTTGTCCTTGGTGTTAGTGTTTAGGTGTAAAAGCTCTGAGATGAGGTTTCCCTAAATTCTCTAGTATCTTTGTTATTCTGTGTCTTATCGATTGTTCTCAGGTTACCCCGTGCATCTTAGGGTGTATTGAGGTAGTGAGACTGACAGATAATCTATCTTGGGGGTACATTAGTGTTGGTGGAGAGACTGACAGGTAACCCAACCAACCGTTGAGTTTCACACGCTCCTTAAGGTTTCTTTTTAGGTCACACCTGAAAAGTGATCAGGGATCTACTAGGCTGTATGAGGGTGTCGTATTCTAATTTCTAAGATCCCGGTTCCATCATAGTTTACATAGCCAAGAGAAGTACAAGATTCACAATTAGGATTCTTGACCCAGGTAATGTTTTCTCATTCTTGATTTCACCTAGGTGGTCGATTTGACGACAGCTGGTAGCTTTAAGTTTTCTTTAGTTTCAATTCTCTTAGTTTAAGACAAACAAACCCCCATTTCAAATGAACCAAATTTCTTAGTTAGTAATCGAAGTCTAGTTTCGTTATTGCTAGTGTCTCTTGGTTTCGATATCCGGACTTCCATTAGGCTTTACTGCAGCCGATAGGTACACTTACATGTCTTGTGGTCTAGTATTATTAGTGTATAGAGTTTAACTAGAATGTCTAGGTTGGTTGTTAATTAGTTATTGATAGACCGTATTTAGCACATGTAACACCCCAAAACTCGAATTTGTAATTTGTTAGTATGTTTTCTTATGTCATAGCATGACATAAAATAACTAGGTAAATTAACTTAGTTAAAAGGTTTTTAAGTAGAAAGAAAGAAGAAAAGTGGATGGACTATTTGTGACATTTGCATAAAATACATAAATGGTCAAAGGATGAGAAATAGATGTCAAAATCAGATTTTGGGTTTATTTATGTATGTGTCGACACACAGTTTATGTGTTCTTGTGAATCAAACGAGGAAGAAGAAGACGATGGATTCGAATTTGCGTGATTAGAAGTAATACTCAATAAAAAATTTATACAATTGTGATTAGAAGTAATACTTACATAAATCTAAATATGTAAAGTTAATTAATAAATCTTTAAATATTTTTTTATACAACATTTGATGTTTTATTTGTAGCTTTAAAAAAAATTGAATTTATAAATCAATCACACAGATAGATCAACATTTTTGTGACAAATTATAATCATCACGTTTCTTTGAAACCAACATTAAGTTTGTCACAAGAAGAGTATTATTAATCCCATATCCTTTCTCTATCTTTCAATTCTTAGCATAAGGACACTTAACTATGCAACAATACAATTTGGTTTATACACACTCCTTCCTTCTAACCTTGTAGATGTATATTTATAAACCTAAGAAAATTCATTCTTTGTAAACATACCTGGTAATATAATCATATTTTTTTCTTCACAATTTAAACACCAAGTATGTTAGTTGATACATTTGCATGCACATTAGAACATACATGAAACAATAGCACTAAAGAAAATGAAACCAACCCGACCCGGCGCATGATATGGATGGCGTAACTAAGCTGCACACACAGAAGGATGTAGAGTATAGAAAGCCATGTTCAACTGTTATACTCACTTTTGACCCGTTTACATGTTATACCACCTCTTCACCTGTTGATCCGTATCAAAATTATACAACATTAAGTGGCGAAGACAAACCTGAGAAATTTGAATTGTTCATTTCAACTGCATTTATAAATGCTAATGTTGTTGGATGATTAGCGGGTGATTCTGTAGTTTTGTTTGATAATTTTACTATGGAACAATTGAAAACGACTTCTAAAGTTTTACCATCTAGATTGTGATGAAGCCATTTACTACATTTAAAATTTATCATTCTAAAGTACTATAACATTATAACCTACACAGCCACTTGTTCAATGCACTGGCCGGAGTTGCTGCAAATAATACACCAATCATTAAGTTAAATAGGTAGTAAGCAAAAAGGAACTGATATAAATTGTACTGCACTGCTATAACTACGAAGAACAACTATAGGAAGATATACAACCATCATAATTTAGTTACCATATATGCTTAGAAAGAGCATTATTCATTTAAAAATGTGAATTGTATCCACACCAAATAGTTATCTTTTTTCTTTGAACAACAAAAACGAAGCTTTATTCATCAAACAAAAGACCCAACGCATAGCAAGATGCTATACGTCACATCTTTCAGCTCAAGAGTACAGCCAGGATTACAATCAAGGACACAACTAAATCTGGATTCATAAACAAAACAAAAGCAATTTACTAAACACACTAAGGTGGATCGTTCCAAAATAAGAAATTCCTCCATTCGATCCACGTTATTCCATCATGCCTTGATCTTAACTTGATCCAATCAAACGCTTCTTCCTTTATTCCTTCCACCAACTTACCCGGGTTTATGAGTTAATCGTTGAAGACTTTATTATTTCTATTCTTCCAGAGGTACCAACCGGCTAAGAGTTGGATTGCGAATATTATTTTTACCTTGTTTCTAGGCCATTCCGATTTCTCTTGAAGCCTTGTTTTCAGATCTTCGTTGTGACTCCTGATCGGTATTTTCATCCAGGACCATAGTTGTAACCATACTTCTTTAGCTACCGGGCATTGTATAATAATGTGATTAGCAGTTTCGGGAGCTAAACCACATACTTTGCAATCAACCGACCCCATCTGTATTCCCCTGTGACTTAAGGCTACCAGAGTTGGTATCTTTTCTTCTCTGGCTCTCCAATTAAACATGTTTACCTTGGCCGTGGCGATCTTGCTCCATTCCAAGCTATTTGGTACTGCGTTCACATCTACAATTCCAGCCAATTCCTTCCTAATCTCCTTCACCGAATAGCCTGTCGCTGTATTATCTTTCCACCTCCAGGTATCCTCATTTCGGCCCATAGTTTGCTGAAGTAATAGTTCATTCAAAACCTCCCACTCGTTCTTTTCTTCAGTACAATTGGGAAGTCTACACCACTTCCAGTCCCACATTAATCCACCTTGATTCCTTATGTAATTATGTTGCACCTTATTCCTTTTATCTTTAGCCAAGCCGAAAATAAGCGGAAATTCCTCTTTCAAAGGCCGATTGGATGCCCACGTGTCCAACCAAAATAACGTTTTGTCCCCTTTACCCACCTTGCTCCTGAGACTATTGTCGACTACAATGCCTTCCTTTGCAAATTCATGTTCCACTCCAATAATTGCTTTCCAAACCCCAGATAGTGTTTTCTTTACCGGAATGTTTTTAATCGTCCTTCTGTTCCAATGAATTGCTCCTATAACCTTTACCCAAAGCTGCTCCGGCTCCTCTTTAAATCTCCACCTCCACTTCATTAGTAAATCCATATTCATTTCTCTAATCCCCCCCACACCGAGGCCACCCATGTTTTTTGATCCAATTATACTTTTCCATTTCATCCAACGGATCTTATTTGCACCCCCACCTCCACCCCATAGGAAACGTCTTCTAATTCCTTCTAGTGTTTTTATTACCTTCTTCGGGGCTCTATACAAGGATAAGAAGTAGTTTGGTAAGGATCCCAAAACCGACTTGACTAGTGTAAGTCTACCCGCAAACGACAGTAACTTTGCCTTCCAAATTGACAATCTCTTGCTAAATTTGTCGAGCACATCTTTCCAGTTCCCAACCCTGTTCATGTTTGATCCAACCTTTAGACCTAGGTATGTGAAAGGCAATCGGCCCATCTTGCATTTCATGGCATGGGCCATACTCTCGATCTCTATTTCGTTTGGCCTAATCCCATATAGGAAGCTTTTTTTGTGGTTCACTTTTAACCCCGACATTAAGTAGAATATTCTCAAGATTCTACGCAACGTTTTCAAGTTTTTCTCGTCCCATAACCCCATAAAGATGGAGTCATCCGCAAAGAACAAATGTAATAAGCAGGGCCCGTTGTTTGGTAAAGCTAACCCGTTAACATACTTGTACCTATCGCCTTTGCCATCAGAACGTGTAACCCTTCCATTGTGTAACACCTCGAAAATTCATGTCCTATAATGTGTTGACACGTGTCATATGTTTGAACGTGTGAAAGAATGTTATGAAAGGATTAAAGTTGACAATCATGAAAAGTATGTGAATATACGAGTTCTAAGTGTCAACAGTGAATAAATATATTGTACATTAACCCTACATGATGCTCATACCTTCAAACGAATAAATCATGGATCATACGAAGCTAAATATGAAAGAAAGTGAGAGATTACAAACTACAAGGGTTAAAATGTGTCAGCATGTTTAAGTTATACCTCTGAGTGACCGTTTGACAAACCCGAAGCTTTGTAACGGTTAATTATGCTCACTAGAATGCACGATATAAATTTCGTAAAGTTTCGTTATCGTATGAGAAAGTTATGATCAAATTCGTGTGCGAGGGGTTAAAGCGTCAATGTTGAAAGTTAGGACTTTTCGCGTAACAATAAAGTTAACCGGGGACTTAACAAAATGAGTATATGTCTTGAAGCCCCTAAACATCAATTTGGAGGGTTCAAAATGCAAGAAAATGAAGTCTAATCAAAGTTTGAAGAGCCAATGATCAAAACGCAAAAATTAAAAATTTTGATTTGATCAGATAGGGCCTCGCGCCACGCGAAGCCCCGGGGGGGGGGGGTCTTCGCGTCACGCCTAGGGTCATCTGATCCAAATTTCTTGGGTTTTTTCCTGCCATAGCCATTGTGCTCGACCTTTAACCGATTTTCCACATCTTTCTTGACCCCTAAACAACCCCTAAACATCTAGGGACACTTGTGGATGAGTTATGGTCAGTAGTAGACTTGTGTGTCAACATTTTGTGGTGATTAAATCACTATATAAGGCCATGAAGTTGTAAACATTCTTCACACCTTCATTCTTGCATTCCTGATCACTTCTGGAGCTCAAGACTTCTCTCAAGTGATCTCTGGTCGTTCATAGGACTCTTGTAAGTTTGCTTAACCTTTCTTAATTAAGTTTTAGCTTAGTTTTAGCTTAAAAGTCAAACCGTCGTAATTAACGGTTGACTTCAAGATTAATCACTAATGGTCCAGTGATTAGTCGAATTAAAAGTAGTTATAAGTTGGTAATTATGTGGGTAATAAACCCTTAAAAGGGTTCCCCCTGATTCCCACTCTAACTAGGTCAAATGTCGGGTCAAACTTGTAAATAAAAAGTCAACAAGATACTTAAATTCTAATTTATGCATGATTAGCAATGTAGAACACATACAACCTGTTTGATCATTAATATAACTTGGTAATTAGTGTAAGAACATGTCTAAACATGTTCAACCCGACAAATTCCTGTTTAGACCCGGTTCGGAACCGAAAGTCGTAAAGCTTTGACTTTTGCTTTGACTTCAGTTCTGACCCGTTTTGGTATGATTTAGAAATACCTAAGAGCTTCATTTGGACCAGGTTACATGCTAGTATAACCCTCTGTGATTATACACCATGGTTCATTAGTTAACCGATTAATACGCATGATTCCGTTAATTGCCCATATGTTGACCATTATGCCCTTTTCACTTTAATATGTGATTTGTGAAAATGTAAAAGTGTAGAAACCTTAGTTACTGATATATAAACTTGTATGCAAAGTTTGACATCAGTTTGAGGTGTAGATTGAGAGTTATGCTCATTAGCGTAATTAAGAAGCTTTATGTTAATAAAACGGCGTAATTAGCGTATAGACTAGTTAAGCCTACTTTTTGATATCAAACTTAATACCCACTGATGTAATATATTATTTTGGGATTTTGAAGATTTTTAATTAATTTTAGGCTGAGCATAACTTATAGTCGTAGGCTTAATCCGGTAATTGTCGGTTTTGCCCTTACGGGCCATAAAATGAGTTTTACATATCTAATCGACTCCAAACCTTTTGCTACTGATCTTAAATGATAAATAAATTATTTTAAGCCTTCTGGAATAATAAAAATATCAGCTTTATGCGTAGAACCCGGAAACGGCTTCTAATCGCCTAATTAAGCGTTTTTAACGCATAGTATGTACTAAAACTATTTTAAACATACCAAGGGTGATACCTACTGATATTTGAGGCAAATTATAATATTTTAACAGTAAGCAAAAGTTGTTTAACTCAGACTTCAGTTTTAAGCTTTTCGGCTTATGTGAAATTACCAAAATGCCCCTACGGTGCATAGTTTGGTTATAATTGATAAATTTCACATATATACAATACCCTACTGATACAACTTAGCAAATTGATTATCTTTGCTGATTTCATCAGACCTGTAACTCAGGATACTACTTAAACTCTTTTATCAACTTATAAATGACCAAACTACCCCTACGGGGCATAGTTTGTGTTTAAATTCATTTCGGGCATAATAAATGATATCTTACTGATGTCACAACATATTTGGAGCATATTAACTTAGGAAACCTGTAAATGGCTCATATGAATACCCGTTACGCTTATTACGCGTTCGGTTCGGTTTATGTAACTAGTTTACATAAATTAGCCTAAACGGGTCAAACCTTATCGGTTTTATCTCAAAATCCAAAGTGTGTATGAAATACCCATATTAAGCAAGTCTTCGAACTTGTCGGGTCTAAATCACATTCTATCCGGTCTTCGCTTAATAGTGCGTACGAACCGTATCATTGAAACTAACCGGTCTAAGCTAAGGCTTAATTAAGGACCCGTTAGAAATCTAATAGGTTATTATAAACCTTCGTTCCAGATTAGGAGCCCAGTAAAAGTACTTGCATTTGCTGTATTTGATTGATATTTTGCTCAGGTAAATACTCTTAACTTATTTTCCCTATACGGGCTTGGGATACGGTACTATAAAAGTACCGCTTGGTCGGGTATGTAGTCATTTAAATCAGATTGTGATTAATGTCATAACCCGCTTTGTTCTGTATTATTTGATGTATGGCCCTTGGGGGTTAAATGACCATGTCCCGGATATCCTTGGTATCATTTTACGAAATGGCCACGACCTAAGCACGGTGTGTAGGCGTACACCTGACAGATGCATTATGTAAAAAAAATGGCAATCCACGTAAAGGAATCAACCTTGTGGGCATTATACCTGTGGCGTGTCAGTTAACTTAAACCGGCTCTTCTAACCGGTGCTAATGGACGGCAAATAAGTAAATCTGTATACAAGATTATATACAAATAATTGTCCCAAGTTATAAAGATATTTTGTGCCGAAGTGCATTCAAATCAATTTACAAACTCTTTTCAAAATGAGTCAGTTGAGTTGTATTTACCAGTGTAAACTGACGTATTTTCCAAAAAGGCTAAGTGCAGGTGCTAGACGAAATAGGCTGGCTACTCCAGGCATCATTACTCAAGTCTCGCAAGCTCTAGATGTCAAAGTCTGTTGAACAGTTTTCTTTTTATATTGATCCGCCTGTGGATCCTTTACTTTCCGTTGTAATACTTGGATATTACTTTATATTCGGATTGTAATATATTTATCTTTTGCTTCCGCTGTGCATTTATATAATTGTGTTGTTTGACTATTATGTTGCCAACCACGTCACGATACTCCCCACCGGTGACTCGTGGAAAGTCGGGGTGTGACACATTGCAATCGTGAATAAGAATGGAGATAGCGGATCACCCTGTCTTAAACCTCTCTTGTATTGAAACTCCCCCGTCGGAGATCCATTGACTAGAACCGACGCTTTTCCGGAAAATAGAATGCCCATCATCCAAGTCTTCCACTTCGAGGGAAATCCCATATGCGTAAGTACCGTGATTAAAAACTTCCAGTTTAAAGTGTCATATGCTTTCTCTATGTCTGCTTTAAATAGGAAAATTTGTTTCTTTTGTTTCTTTGCCCAGGATACCACTTCGTTCAAGATCAAGGGGCCGTCCATAATGTTACGGTTTGCAACGAAAGCGGACTGCTCGTTCGATATAATACTGTCAAGCACACCTTTCAGCCGATTTGCCAGAATTTTGAAATAATCTTGTTTATGACGCCTATCAAAGATATGGGTCTGAAATCTGATAAAGTTACAGGGTCGCTTACTTTCGGGATTAGTGATATGAAAGAGGCACTACAAGATTTTTGGATAGACCCGTGTATATAAAATTGATCCATCAGATCCATAATATTACTTTCCAGCTTGTTCCAGAATTTTTTAACAAAAGAAAAGGTGAACCCATCTGGGCCCGGTGCCTTATCTGGTCCACATTCCCATACATCAGCTTTTACTTCCTCTCGTGAGAACTTCTCTGTTAATTGTTTTGCTTAAAACTATGAAATCTTCGAGAATCCATCTGGCGGCATTCTGGGCCTTGTTTCCATTGGCTCTGTAAACTTCTTTCTCATATTCTCTTAAATGTGCTTCATAACGGTTGGCGGGTCCACAACCCATGATCCATCGATCCAAAGACTAGAAAGTTTGTTTCTCGCCACATTACAATTCATCACTGTATGAAAATATATTGAATTCTCATCACCTTCCGATATCCATTTTGTTCTAGCTTTCTCTTTGTAGTCTTTTGCCTTCCTTCGAAACCACTCCCTTATCTTGCTTTTACTTTCTCTCCATATTTCAATGTCATTTTACTCGAGTTCTCTCTCCTCAGCGTCTGCATCCAGCTTTTTAACTGCTCAGTGGCTTCCCTATATTCTTTTTCTTCGGTCTCTTTACACTCCCTTCTCCATTTTTTTATCTTCTCCTTAATGTTTTTTAGTTTAGAACCCAGCATCAAGTCTTTGAAGTTTTCTTCCACTTGTTGTTCAAAACCCTTTTCTACGTCCTCCACCAAACCCGGGGACTCCATCCAGCTGTTAAAAAATCTAAACGGAATAGGCCCGTAGTCCGCCCACCCAGTTGCTAAAATCAATGGGCTGTGATCTTATAATGTTCTTTCCAGGGCTCTAAGCGAGGCGTTCGGCCACTTTGACATAAAATCTTTGCTTACCAGAGCTCTATCTATTTTACTCAGTTTTTTGCCATCCCCCGACATAAATGTGAACTTCCTACCAGACATTGGGTACTCAAGCAAACCCGCTGTGCTAATGAAATTATTAAAATGTTGTGCATTGTTACCGTCAAAATTGGAGTTCCATCTGTCTTCTGGTACTCGTACTTAGTTAAAATCTCCAATAATCAGCCACATACCTTGAGTTGAGTTTCTTAAGGCAAACAGTTTATCCCATACTTGTCTTCTTTCTGTACCGATATTTGGAGCATATATGTTTACCACCACTAACTCAATGTTTTCTCCAATCAGCTCCCCTTTCACCAATATGAAGTTTTGGTCCACCATTTCCATATTCTTTTTGAATAAACCTGTATTCCAGATTGATAACAAACCCCCAGATCTCCCTGCTGCATCCACCTTGACATATTCAAGGGCCGAACTATTCCAAAATCCTCGAATTTTCGAATCCGGCATGTTGCTCATCTATGTTTCTTGTAGTGTAATAAACCCCACGTTGTTATCCTTTATTAGGCTCCTGACCAGCGGTGCCTTACCCGGACCTCCTGCTCCTTTCATATTCAAAGATGCCCAATTCATTTAGCCATGGCATCCACCTGTTCATCATTGATGTCCTTTATGATTTGTTCTTTCATTCTTGTCAAATCAATACCTAGTACGTTCCCAACTTCCTCTGTGACTTTTATCTCCTCATTTCCTGCTTTCGTGTTAACTGATTCCACACTGTTCTCGGGATTTGTATCTGGTGCCAGTGTGGAGTCCGACTCTGCTTCATCTTGCCAGTCTGACTCATACTCGTCATCCACTGTGTGACCCCTGTCTTCCCAATGCTCCTCCATATCCCGTGACAGTTTGCTCCTTGTTCTATTTCTTTTCATCTTGAACTTCATTTTAGTTGATCTCTTTCTAGGGTTTAGTCTAGATTCGTCCGACAGTTCCATATTAATATCCGGGCCTTTGTTTTTCCTGACTTGACTATTGGGCTTGAGGACATTGTTTCTTACATCAGCAATCAGACTCCTCTTTCTTTTCTTTTGGACCAGGTCTCTTTGTGCGTTGTGATCATCTTGGGCCGGCCCAAAAGGTTCGTTGGACTTGTTTACCGAAACACCCTCGTGCACTTCAGGTTGACTTTCTGCATGCGTCCAATCATTATTGGAATTATCACCAATGTTAATTCCTTTAGGTGGCGAGGCATTGGGGATTGTGTCAGCCTTTTCGAGACCTACATTCTTAGGTTTTTTCAAATTTTCCTCCTTCCTAGGTGACCCTTGGGATGACTCCACTTCCCCCGATCTTTGGTTTTCCCCAGGTGACTCTTGAGATGACATTCCTTCCGTTTTCGGAGGGATCACAGGAATATGTTTATCCGGTTTCTTATGTTTTTCCGGCATATTTGCGTCATACTTCCCGGATATCCCTGGTGACAAATTTTCATTTGCTTTGGAAATGAAACTTGGTGCCCAAGACTCGTCAATCTCAGATATCCATACATCAAATCTCCGCCCTTCCATGTGATCCCGATTTTTTCTTCAACTTTATTGCCTTGGTGCACCAGAACACCAACAACATCCATGGCTAAATTTAGGTCCCATGTGTCCGCTGAGGATCCACCTATCACCCTACCATATCTTCCTGCTACCTCGTTCATTGTTGTGTTGCACCATAGTTGCAGGGGCACGCCTTTGATTGATAGCCATGCCACACGTTGATATGGTATCACTTGCCCCTCCCAAACCTGTAGGTTTTCCAGGTCCTTTTCCCATACTCTTCTCGTTCCTTCAAGAAAATCGAGCATTACCTTCTCTTCATCAAACGTGGCAATGAAGCTTAACCCACATGTGAATCTTAAAAAACCGCCTTGACTCCTAACGTGAGTCCTTAGTGCGTGAGCTTTCTTCAGACCATCAAAGTTTTTTAAGCATCCCACGAACGACCTTCGTATCCACTGTTTACATGTTTCTGCATCACTATTGAAATGTATCACCTCACTATTCTCCGATTGCATGTTGTTGTTTTTCTTGATGCCTAACAGAACATCCCTCCAGTGGCTTTGACCACCCCCATAGCCCAACCCGTTTTGTACCTGTCTTGGCTCCCCATGTTGTCTCTGGTTTGACTGCCCCTGATTGTTCCCTGCAGGACCTTTGCCTTTGTTTTGCCAAGAGCTTCCTTTACTATTCTTCATTTTCTTGTTGACATAGTTAAACTTGGCTATGTTCGCCTTTAATCTTGCATTTTTTATGTCCATCATGTTGATTGCTTTTACTAGCTTATCGGCATCCCGAACAAACGCAAACCTTAGGAAGCCTCATATGACCAGGGGCACAACTTTGTAGGGGTCGGGGGGCGCCTAAACCCCCGAACTTTTCGCTCAGTAGTGTTCGATATGTAGTTTTCGTATAGTGGGTTTAGTTTTAGGTTATTTGACACTTGTCACTCTATAAATCCTTCTTACACTTCTTACAATTAGGAGCCTTTGTAGAATAACTTAACACACGTTTTCAACCCCCCCCCCACCCCCCTGTTTTATAATTTTATGAGGCATATACGTTTTCGACTCCCCAGTCGGAAATCTCAAGCTTCGCCACTGCATATGACTACTGTAATGTTGCAAATTGAGATAGAAATTCACAAAGAAATTAACATAAGGTTCATTCCAGCAACAAAACATACTCGTCGACTTTCATAGTTTCCTCTTAGAAAATTAATTCTTTGTGGAACCAACTGTTGAAAGACTTGAAGCTGGATACTAAGTGTAAGCGTTCAACATAAACTTAAACCTTAAAATCTCATGTTCTGTTCATAAAAATGCAAGTGAGTTACATTAATTAGCTTCACGAATGAGGGGTATTCGCCATCATCAATCCATGAGAAGTTATTATGTAAACATGAGTACTATTGTCTTACTAAAGACTATGCAATTATGCATACACGAACAAAATACATAGTTGACAGGAACTGGACATACACTTGGATAGAAAAGTCCAGGTTAATCAAAAAACATAGAAGACCAGTCTCCGACCATACTCATAAAGACGAATTCCCGAATCAAAATAAATTAGCAACTAAATGGATAAGATGATACGAACCGAAGCGAAACTTTGAAGATGTAGTTAGGTAGGTAGTTGACAATATGATTCGGTTAGAAAGTAAAGTGAACACAAGTGTAAGAATTGATTTGAAATAGACTTTGAATGTGTACATTATTCACGTGAATACCTATAAGGTTTCCACAAAAATATCATGTTATACTTCTGGTTGGTTTATTCATTCGTGTTGTATGAGATGGTTTTTCAATGTGTTTTTGCTATTGTATTTATGTGGAAAACTTATAGGTGTTCACATAAATAAATACGATGCGAATCTTCAAATAAGGGTTTAATCTGAGTCTTCAATTCACAATCATCATCATGAAAGTTGCTGATAATATGACGCTCACATAATCACTTTTATAAAAAAAAAAAAAGCTCTGTATCTTGGTATAGGCATCAGAATAGAAATCAAATCAACAAATTACCTCATCATAATCACGAACAAATATGACGCGAATCTTCAATTTAGGGTTTAATCCAAATCTTCAATTCACAATCATCATCTTGAAAGTTGCTGGTAATACGAATATCACATAATCACTTTTATATAAAAAAAAACCCTCTACCTAAGCATAGGTATCAGAATATAAATCAAATCAACAAATTACCACATCATCATCATGAACAAATACGACGTGAATCTTCAATTTAGAGTTTAATCTGAATCTGCAATTCATGATCATCGTCATTGATAGACACCTGGTTACGGTAACGGATAGTGTTTCGAAATCAAATGAGAAACGGCTAGAAACGGATAGATCTAACGCCCGTTTGTGATACAGACACACCACACAAACAAACGATAGGGCAGCCTAAGTTAATACTAGATACAGATTCACCACTAGTATCAATTTAGGATCCAAAGAACACCATTCAAGTTGCCACACTTGAACTAGCAATGGAAGGATCAATTAACTCATAATCCAATGAGATAATATGACCAAAATAATAATCATAAACACACTGCCTTTTTTTATTCATCTTGTCGACATACATAAAGGAAACCAAAATGCAACCCCACGTAGAGGTGCACAAACCGGTTAATTTTAATAACCGGACCGGTTAACCGGTTATACCGGTTAATTTGACTTTTTGACTTTAACCGGTTAATGCTTTAACCGGTTATTACTTTAACCGGTTATTCTATTAACTGGTCCGGTTAATTACTTTAACCGGTCCGGTTAATTAACCGGTTATTTTCGGTTAAAAACCGGTTTTTTTGCCTTTTTTTGAATTTTTCGGTTATTTTTTCGGTTAACCGGTCTATCGGTTAAAAAACCGGTTTAAAAAAACCGGTTAATAACCGGTTATTATACTAAAAACTTGTAACCGGTTACTAACCTACGGTTAAAAATAACCACTAACCGGTTATTCCTAAATCGGTTATTAACCGGTTACGGTTTCGGTTAATAACCGGTTACGGTTAATTAACCGGTTATTTTGAACACCTCTAACCCCACGTTGCTACAATTAAAATGAAACAGACATAAAATTTGCATGTGGAAAATGGACTAAAAAAACTTGTAACTTGAAATGCAAATGGGTGGAACGTGGGCCGCATGCATGATTGATTGACATGGGCTTTTCAATCTGGGTTGATATCTTGACCCAACTTGATGTAATTGAACCACTTTTGACCCGCACCGCCAGACCCGATTGATCCAACGTCTAATGCAATGCCTAGGGAATTTAAATAGCGTGTGGGTTGGCTTTCAGTCATGGGTGGCAAAGTTTAGGAGAAGGGTGGGGAGGGATTTGTAATGTCGTAAATGAATTAGAGCCCCAATTAGAATTAGAACGAGATTTTGAACGGGGAATAACAAAGAGAAAAAGATGCCACGTGTAAAAAATGCCAGGTGACAGCAAGAGGGGATAAACAAATTAGCCTAAAATAAAATGTGTGGGCTGAAATCTAGCCAAGTGTACTTACATTTTTATGAGGGTTCCATCAATGATGTCGTTTTGGAAATACAAGCAACAATGGTTCTATTCCCATGGTGAGGTCGACCGGCGGCGGCGGAACTAAGGTTCCGGCCGGTTAGTGTATCCTACATCGGAGTTGGCTTCATGACGATCTCACCAGCGACATGCAACAGCCGCACAATTAGGGTTCCGTTGCAAACACAACTACGGCCGACGACTGTGGTCGCCAAACTAGGTGACGAACAAGTTAATAGTTAATGGATGATGGAGTGAAGATAAGACAAAATGCACCTAATTGGCTAATTAACTTATTTAATTTTCTTCGTTAATCATGGTGAAATAATACATGTGGATTAGTTGATCATGTGATGTATGTCGGCTTTAAGTCAATACATTATTTAGACGTTTGAATGAAATTACAATTTAGGCCTGGTTTGTTTTTACTTAGATTTTATCGAGATATTTTCCGTTTTGCTCTGTTAGGCATAGTTTTTTTCTTGACAGTCATCTAAAATCTTGACAAGTTATTCATATTTGCAGTACTCTAAACTCGCTTAATTTAAGAGTAATGAGCTTTGTTGTTTGTTGCCATCTAATGGATTTCATTGCGTATGTGCTCTCAAAACAATGTAGCTTATTGGGCTGATTTGATGTATAACTGTGTTTGATGTGGTGTTCTCTGGCGACGCTCAGGTAGGGACAGAGTAACAGAAACGGGTGAGAATATCCGGCAACAGTGGTGGTTCGTGATGGTTCTCACGGTGGTGTTTGGGTCGGGATCAACCATGGTCAAACATACTCAACCAAGTCAAAGTTGGACAACAGTAAGTCAAGCATGGTCCATGGAGAGGTATAGACGAACCCGAAAACTTAATTAATTATTTAATTCGATGTTATTATTCTAACATGTATATGCATGGGACAAACGACCATAAGAAACGACCCGATTACTCAACACATTAGAAGTTAACCATCACATTAAATGTTAAGTACTATTAATATTACTACTTCGGTATATAGATGAAGAGATAGAGTGGAAACCATAGTTAACGAATACAAGGATTGTGGGACATTAGACAAGTAGGCATTAACCAGCAGACCTTGAGCAAGAACATAAATATGTATATAGAATGTGATACAAAGGAGATAACAAACAAGACATGAAACTATAATAGACGTAATATGTATGATCCACGAATATTATTACATGTCATTACTATCATATGTTATTAGCATTATTATTACCATTTATTTGGGACTACACAATAAGTTATGACCATCAAGATAAATATTTATTAAGATAACAAGTATAGTTAAGACGTATCCGAGTCATTGGAAGATTTACTACATACATACGCACAACGGAAGTTAATATTATTAGAATATGTATTGGGGGAAAGAATAGGAAAGCTAATTTGACTATATTAATTTTGTTGAGAGCAGGGCTGCATTAAATAGAGTGTTTCGTTGGTATCTAAGGATATATGAGTGTCGGTACCGTGACAGTACCCTAACGAACCAAACCAATTCCTACCGAATAATTGTTTTCGATCAATGAAGTACGTGTTGATATAACCCGGTACCAACAAAGTTTCCGCCGCATAGCGCGGGAAATCCACCAGCGTCATAATACCACTAGTTAAAAACATTTTGTGTTATGTTATAAAAAATAATTTTGAACCTTTTTATAATTTTTTTTCAAAAATAATGACTTTCAAAAACAGGAAAATATGACAACTTTGATATATTTCTCGGGAGGGAGGTATGACAATGAGGTAGCGGTGGAGTGGTTGGAGAAAAATTTCGTGTTCCTTGTGACCCAGGTTCAACTCCCACTCTTCTTATTATTTTCTATGACATCCAGGTGAAGGGCGAATACGGGTGGCGCAGGTTCGCCTTAGATGGGAGGCGAGGTTTTACCGATTATTCCACTGTCGTGTCTTCGGGCAGGTGGAGGTTGGGTTTCCGCGCATCTGGTAGAGCCAAGTGGCTGGCGGCGGTCGAGTAGTTGGCACATCGTTCCTTGCGGTTCCTTGTCATTCAAAAAAACGAGGTATCGTTAGAATTTAACTAAAACCTCAATCATCATCATCATCATACTCAGTAAATCCCACCAATAGCAAAGCTAAGGTAGGGTCTAAGGAGGGTAGATGTAGACTGCCTTACCTCTAACCCATAGGAATAGAGAGTCTATTTCTAGTGAGACCCTCGGCTCAATTTTAGTTTTGTATCAAGTCATGGACCTAAGACACATAACACTCAAACAATCGGGACAAAGTCTTATTGGTGCATGTACCAACGTGTCTTTCAGCTATCAACATCACCACATGATGCATGATTAATCATCCGCCGATTTTAACGTTATTTTCACGAAATTAGTAAAATAACGTTAATGTTAGTACCATCTCACTTTTGTCCCCCGAACACCCACACATATATACATTATATGTGTACACCAGAATAAGTACAAAACTAAAACCTCAATGAAAACCTTAAATGTGTTCTAGTTGCAAGTGAGTGGGCCAGGCCAATAGGTACCCGTGATCGACCGAGCCCCGTGGTATTAAGTTGACACTTGACATATATGATTAAAAACACTACTTGCTATCTTCTACTATTATTGTACTTGTGTGTAGTGTGTATATATAAAACCTTACAAACAATTGTAATTTACGAATGAGATAAAAATCAGTCACAAGCTACATGAATCCATTAATGACAAGATATTTTGGACCACCAATGCCAAAATGTTTTTAACTTTTTTATTGGATAGAGCATTCAATCATTGTGGCCATTTTGTCCTGCATGAATTTTTTTTATCTTCTGAAAATATCACTTAACATCTACCCAAAAAACAAGGAAGATAGGAAGACGAATAATAAGTACATGGGTATTATTGTCAATTCACATGTGTAATGGTCTGCTATATATAGAGTATCATGTACAAATCCACCCAAAGTCATGGACTCGACCATTTTTGCCTTCTTGTTCGTTGTTTTCCTTTCTACCACTAGAGCATTTGATCCATGCCCATCATTAAAACCAAAATCAGACTTGTCTGATCTTTCCATCATTCACATTTATGGAAAATGTTCACCTATCGATTCACCAAAACCAACTTCTTCATGGACCACAACCATTCTCGATATGGCCACCAAAGACCCTCAAAGGTTAACATACTTGTCAAGCCTTGTTGCCACAAAGCCCGCATCTTCGGTGCCAATTGGCCCAGGTCAAGTCATAAATATTGGTAATTATGTTGCCCGTGTGAAAATTGGCACACCTGGTCAACTCATGTTCATGGTTTTGGACACAAGTGCAGACACTGCATGGGTACCATGTAGTGGGTGCACGGGGTGTTCGTCTACTGTGTTTTCTCAAACCACATCAACAACTTACGGGTCATTGGATTGTACCACTTCTGAGTGTGTCCAGGCTCACGGGCTTTCATGCCCAACATCGGGATCCACTATTGGTAATTGCTTGTTCAACCAATCATATGGTGGTGATTCCTCCTTTTTAGCTACTTTATCGCGTGACTCTCTTCAATTGGCCAATGACATAATTCCTAGCTATGTTTTTGGGTGCATTGGCAATATCTCAGGGAAATCTATCCCTCCTCAAGGGTTATTGGGATTGGGCCGAGGATCCATGTCGCTACTTTCTCAATCAAGTTCCCTTTACTCCGGTGTGTTTTCATATTGTCTCCCTAGTTTTAGATCGTACTACTTCTCAGGATCACTTAGGCTTGGGCCAAATGGCCAACCGAAAACTATAAAGTATACACCACTTCTAAAAAATTCACATCGACCTTCATTGTACTATGTGAACCTCACCGGTATAAGCGTTGGTCAAGTCAAGGTAGCAATACCTCCAGAGCTACTAGAGTTCAACCTCAACACTGGTGCAGGAACCATCATTGATTCTGGCACTGTTATAACCCGATTTGTTCCTGACGCCTACAACAAAATCAAGGAGGTGTTTAGAAACCAAACACAAGGGCCGTTTTTGTCATTAGGTGCCTTTGACACGTGTTTCTCACTGACTCATGAAGATGTAGCCCCAAGGGTGACACTACATTTTATGGGATTGGACATAGTTCTACCTATGGAGAACACATTGATTCATAGTAGCGCAGGGACTCTCGCCTGCTTGGCAATGGCATCAACCCCGAATAACGTGAACTCAGGGTTGAATGTCATTGCTAATTTGCAACAACAAAATTTAAGGATTTTGTTTGATGTCCCCAACTCTCGTGTTGGAATCACTCACGAAAATTGCAACTAGAATCACTGAATTCATCTTTGTATCTTCTTGGATTGATAATTATAAATCAAACAAGCTATATTTATTGAGAGTATATAATTAAAATGCTTATTGATGTGCTAAAAGTGGTCAAAACAAATTACCTAAATTAAACCCGAAATTAGACACGCTAAGCTTTAAATTTATAAAACTAAGACTCTCTAACCTAGACCACACAACCGACAACTGTACCGGTCAATGTAGTATAACTTATGTAAGTCCAAGTATCGAACCCACGAGACTCTCTAATTACATTTACTAGACTCTAAAGACTTGACCGACTGACACGACTATATTGATATTATATTTTGAGGGAGGGGGCTTTCTAAATATCCTAAATTGCAATAAAAATAATTAAATAATCAAAATAAAAACTAGAACGCGACTTAAACGAGATTTAGATCAGTAATGACGGATAACTATCTAGGTTGGAATCCCAATTGATATCGTATGGTTTCTATCAGATGCTAATGTGTTACGAAACTGGGATCTTTAAATTCTAAACCCTAAAAGAAACCAGATGGGTTGGAATCCCAATTGATATCGTATGGTGGAGATGGCGGTGGTGGTGAAGATGGTGGTGGTTGTGTGGCTGGTGGTAGGTAGTCTGGTGGGGGTGGCCGTCTGGCATCAAACTCCTTCTCTAGGTCATAGATTCTTCTGCACAGGATCTCGACCTAAAGCTGGAGTGACAAAAGAAGATCATCTTTGGTATACTCAGAGTGGTGTGAGGGATGATACGGGTCGGATGATGGCATGACATGTGGTGGAGATGGTGGAAACGGTCGGTATGGCTGGTAGTGTGGGCTCATCTCAGGTGGTGGTACATGTGGATGTCATGAGAGCTCTCCCTCATGAGTAGGGTGGGTATGTGAGAATATTGACGCAAACCGTACACGTCATATCCAGCTAGTGGGGCCAACTGGCATGGGTGGCTGTGATGATCCATCGCTAGTAGCATGGGTAGGGGTACGTGGGGGTGTATCAGTAGGAGTGGAAGCAAGTGCGGGTGTAGCAGGTGCAGCTGACATGGCATCACCGTCATCTGCAGGATACGCCTCTACGCCTATGGCCCGGAGTGCGGAGGATGTCACTGACTCCCAAGAGTCAGCGTCAGAGTTGTAACGCCCGACTCTTTTGTACTTTCCATTTATAGAAAGTTTTGTTCGTATTTCTATTTTTGGAAACTTTGTGTTCTTGTAATCGTTCCTTCCTTGTAATCATTGTGAAACCGAGACTTGGATCATTAATGAAACTCGTATTTTGTTACAAATATGTTATACACACTTTATATATGCTCGTATGTTCGAAACGGTGAATCAATTGATGTTAAATCGTTATTCTTGGAAACTATGTGCTAAACTCGTAATTAAACTAAACTTATGCACGAAACGTGTTTTGAACGAGAACGACACTTGATTACGATACTTATACACTCAATTATACCTGTGTTATGATCGCCATGCTTGATTATATCTTAAACTATGCTTATATGACCAAACAAGTCCCTAAACAATCAAGATTGCAACTAAAAGCATCAAACATGAAACTACAGGGACTAATTTGTAATAAAGCCAAACTTCCCCCAAAGGAGGCGCCGCGTGACGCTAGGGACCTTGGCGTCACGCCAAGGCCCTGTTTTGACAGACTTGTGTTTCTCAGCTGATTATGCACGAAATCCCAAGTTCTAGTCTCACCCAATCCCCTTTAATCCACCTCTAATCACCTCCAATCAACTCTAAACTCCTCCACTATAAATACACACCCTCTCTAACCCTTTTTACACTTTCACAACTCATTACACTTCACAAATTTACTCTAAATCTGCAGCAAATCTGAGTTCTTGGACAGATTCATACACTTCTACAAAAGTGAGTGTAACTTGCTTGTTTTCACTCCAAATCACTTGATTCTTTCTTCTATTGCTTTGTTATGTCCTTGGGTTTGATTCCTTGGTTTTTCCTTGGAGAAATCAGGCTTGGAATTTCCCTAAAAAGGACCTAAACTTTCTATTTTGTTTGATGTTGTTCAAGAACTTGTTTAAACTTATCCAACTTGTGTCTAACACATCTCATACCTATGTCCTAATGCTTACAACCTATCTCATGGTTGGTTAAGCTTAAAAACAAGGTTG
>JARYGA010054285.1:0-33205 GCA_030545235.1 Helianthus tuberosus
GAGCAAACCGAGGTGAGTTCACACTCTTACCAAGGCATGGGATTCCCGGTGGGTTGGGAATGGTATTGATGGAATGGTATTGATTGATATGATAGACTTACGTAAAACCTACGTAAAACACTAGACTACTTACCATCGTCCTCAGGGTTCGAGGGACACTTACGTAAAACCTACGTATACTTGTGCTTACTACTGTCCTCAGGGTTCGAGGGACACTTACGTAAAACCTACGTATACTTATGCTTGCTACTGTCCTCAGGTTTCGAGGAACACTTTACGTAAAACCTACGTAAACCTCACGCGTACCACTGTCCTCGGGTTAAGAAGGGCACTTACGTAAAACCTACGTAAACCTCGTACGTACTCCTGTTCTCGGGTTAAGAAGAACAATTATGGTTACAACTAGTCTAGTATATACAACATGGGAAGCCCCCACCAATTGAACATACAAAACGGCTTAGTTAATAACGCGTAGTTATGCAACGACCTTACTTACTGTGAACTCGCTCAACTAGTTGTTGACTCTCTGTTACATGCCTTGCAGGACCATAGGTACCCATGGAGCTTGCACGGGAGGCGCGGTCGTTGTGGGCACGGATTGTGGATGTTATGATAAACTCTTTTATGACATTTCAACTTAATACTTATGTTGGGTTTTTACATTATTGCTTCCGCTACACACTTGTTTATGTTTGGTTTTGAAAACATCTATCGTATTGATGAATGACATTTACTATTTATTTATATGTTCAATATGATTGGTGGCTTGATCCTGGTCATGTCACGCCTCCATGCGGTGATCCTCCGCGTGTGGATTTTGGGGGTGTGACACACGTCCCCTGGCACCATTGCCATTATTGTTACCTTCGTTGTTGCCTCCATTGTTGCCTCCATTGTTGTTCCCGTTTCCTTGGTTGTTATTGTTCTGATTCTGGTTCAGCTGAGGACAGTTCCTCTTAAAGTGGCCTTCAGTGCCTCACTGAAAGCATCCTTTATTGCCCTGCTGTTGCTACTGATGGTGGTTCTGTGGAGCTTGTTGTTGTTGTTGGCGATTCTGGTTCGCTGGTCGTGCGCTCCTGCAATCCTTTGCTTCATGACCAAACTTGTTACACCTCATACAATGACCCTTGTTGCACTGCCCGCTGTGATGCTTGTTGCACCGGTTGCACTTGGGGTGGTTCCCCCGGTATCCACCATGTCCTTGACTACCGGAAGATTGCTGACCAGGACTCTGGTAGTCATCAGTCTTTCGCTGTTGAGACTGAACCGAAGTAGAACCTTTACTGGAATTCCCATCCCATTTTCGCTTGTTGTCGCTAGGAGCATCAGGAGTAGCTGTGGCACTGATACGTTTGGGTAGCCTGTTTTGCTCCACCACCTGGTCGGTGAGACGATGAGCCAACTTGATGATTTGCTGAATGGTACCCAGGTTAGCTGAAGTCACGTGACTCTGAATCTCTGGTACAAGACCCTTGAGGTACAGCTCAATACGTTTGATGGGAGGGTCCACCATAGTAGGACACAAGATGGCCAGCTCGTTTGACCTTTTCGTATACGCCTCAATCTCAGACCCCGTCATCTTCAGATTGAAAAATTCCACCTCTAGCTTGTAGATGTCATCCTGACTGCAGTACTCTTCTTTGATCAGTTCTTTGAAACCGTTCCATGGGGTGGCATTAGCAACCGCCAGCCCAAGTAATTGAACCTGTGCCTTCCACCAGGTTAACGCAGCACCTTCAAGCGTTCCAGTAGCATATTTCACCCTACGATCTTCAGGGCATTCACACATTTCGAAGACAGATTCGAGCTTCTCGAATCAGTGAAGGAGACCTACCGCTCCTTCTGTGCCGCTGAAGGTACTGGGTCGGCAATCCATGAAGGTTTTGAATGTACATACGGGAGGCTGAGCATGTTGACCTCCTGCTGGAACTGCTGCGAGTGCCTCAGCAACTCGTTCATTGATCAAAGCCGTCAACTGGGCTTGAGTCAAGTTCAGGCGTCCGCCCATGATCTTCACATCGAAGGAAACACAAGTAAGAAAGGTGTCGCAAAAGTGCATAAGTGTGGAGTGACAGAAGAGAGCAAACACACAGGGTTTCAATTATCAGTTGTTATATTAACTAAGCATGCAATGTACTATGTAAACTAATAGACAGGCAATGTAAGCATGAACCATTTCACCTATGGTGTTGAGTCTTGCACATGGAGTGAAGCGTCGTTGTGGATCGTTGAGCACTGTACAGGTTATAGTCTGGTTTTATCAAAAAGCTTTTCCCTTTTTAAAACCAAGTTCACTATAACCAATGGCTCTGATACCAATCTGTCATACCCCCAAAATCCACAATAACCCCCTCCTCGTGCAAGCTCCATAAGCATTTAGCGACCTGTAAGGCACGTAACAACGAGTCAACAACAAAGTTGAGTGAGTTCACGGTTGGTTGTTTAGTTTTAAGTTGTTTCTGAAAACGTGGTTTGACTTTCGTTGGCATATTTGCCGTGGGGGTTACCCCATAGTTGAAAGAATGTTTAACCAGATCCTTTTTATTTCCCAAATCATATCCATAATTAGTGGGGGCTTCCCCATGTAAACTACTAGACGGAATGATATCGACTACTACAAACAATAGTTGTGCCCTACGTCAATGTTCTATCATCATTGACAGTTTGCCATAGTCCATTAGTACACGCCCGTTCGGATGACACGGTGTGAGGTTTGTTAAACCTAATAGCGCTATTAACTAATGAACCGCTCGCCATCGGCCTCGGCGATTAAGTCGATATGTAATGAGGGACTTAATGATAGAGTTTTGTCTAGTAAGTTTTAAGGGTGTTGTCCTACCCAAGGAGGACGAACGTACGTATTCTACCCAAGGAGAATATGCAGAATTATTATTGGCATCCTACCTATGGAGGATGGCCGTACATATCCTACCCAAGGAGGATATGTAGATCCTTTTTAGTTTCTTAACCCATTCCCAAACCACCGGGAATCCCATGCCTTGTAGAAAGTGTGAACCCACCTCGGTTGCTCGGTTTGACTCTCAAAAATAGCTAACAGTCAAGTTCGGTCAATCACGTCCTACTATAATTACCAGTTAGTCATTTAGTGATTTTCAAATAGAGCACAAAGTTCCTACATGTATCTATCACATAACATCCATCACTTTAATGGTTCATGCCCATATAAACTTTCCATCTATTCCCCACTCATAAACAAATATACGACATTGCACATAACACTTTTATAGACATATAACATGTAATATCATTCTCGGATAACCTACCCGACATTTAGACACGCAAATCACTACTTATGTCGTTTCAGCTTTTATATTCAAAACTGGGCTGTTTTCGGGGATTTTAATAAAATAGTTAACTTGTTTCAAAAATTCCCAACTTTTTACAGAAGGTCTTAAACGATCCAAATATTATTGTGTAAAAATCTAGGGATCCAATTCATCACCAATATTTTATAAAAATTCATTTTCCGGACTGCAATCAGATTACGGTGGTAATCATGTATTCAAACTACAGCTATCACACTACTCAAGCTTTTTTAACGCTGACCTTTAATGCATGTTATACGTGGCTTATGAATGCTTGTTTGTTATGTTTACACATGGAATGCTGTCTACCTGCCTTAGCAACGATAGTACTATAGTTTGGACTCAGCACCCGTTTACACGGGGGTTGTTAAGGATCTTTTACTTGCATGGATTACGGTGGTAATCATGTATTGCGAACTACCTCGGGCACTCAACCCGCAGTCATTGGTATCGATGGATCTATGTCGATAACTAACGTGCTTCATTTCACTATGTGTACGTGCTGGTTATGCGTAAACGAATTCGAACTCTATATGCTATTATCAAACTTGTATGCTCACCTTTACATTTTATGTATTGACTTTATTTTAACGTATGTGACAGGTGCTTAGGTTGCTTGTATGCTCTTTGTGCTGTGATGAAATTGAAGCTAGGAACTGGAGTCCTAGAAACCAACGAATAAATTAGTTATGTTTAAATCTGAGTTGTCGGAACAGAACATTTGTCTTGATGATTGTCTGTAATAATTATTTAACTATTTGAGATACGGTATGGGACGTATTATTTAAATTGAATGGTAATGATAGTTGTTATGGAAACTTCTGGACAATCTGTTTCGCTCAGTGCCACGCCCCGATGATTCCGCCATCGGTTGGGGTGTGACAGATTGGTATCAGAGCCATAACTATAGGGAATTAGGCAAGACTCGACCTAGTCCGGGTCGAAGTCTTAGAGACCTAGTCTATAGTTAGGAACCAGCAGACCGACTCGAGTACATCCCTACTGGATTATGAACGAGCTTATTCCTCATTGTTCTCGCTTATTCTACACTATCATTGCACTCGAAATTTTAGTTATGAGCAGGCACTGAGGCCGAGAATAGGTGTGAAAACCGCAAACTCTCGGCTAAAGTTGCTTCATCAACTTGCAATTTATCTACAAACGAGGAAAATTATGCCAAATTAGGAGTGAAATCCACATTTTGATGAATAATCTCCTCCATTTTATCAAGATAGGGACGAAGTTGTTAAGCCAGGGGTGAAACCCTAACCTTGACAACTTGTTCCGCGCATTTTACAAAACTCCCACCAAGGTCTCAACAGACGATCTGTAGACGCCATAAAACTAACGGGATTAACGCCAAAAGCCCAAGAATCGAGGCCAAGGCACAATCCTGAAGGTTGAAGGTGCATAATAGATCCCCTGTGAATAATTGAACCACCTTGGTTAGTCGAAGTCTACTAGCTGCGGACAATCTATTTCTCGATTTTTATGTGTTTCAAGTTTTGAGCCAAGACTATTGACTCTAACGATTCGTCGATTTTATGTGAATTACGTGTTTTATGCTTATTTGTTAGCGTTTTGAGATACTACTGGTTTCGATCTAATGCCTTTTGCTTTCGCTACCCACACAACACACAACACATCATTCGAACACTCGCGAACTTTGAATACTAGGTTTCTGTTTTCTGAATGCCTCTAGTGACTAAAAGCTGTAACAACTGTGCTTGTAATCATTGTGAACAGTTCTATTATCAATAAAACAATGTTATTTGATCCCAATGTTTGTTTTGTTATGTTTTACATTTTTCATGTTTTGACTTTTATGGAATTTCAAACTCTACATCGCTTTCTGGAGAGTTATACGCAAACTAGTGCGTAAACGTACTAAGTTTAATGCGAGAAATACTCCGGAACATCAACATATACTCAACATACCTTAAATAACCTTTACATAACTTAGAAATAAGTTTTGAAGGCTTTGGTATGGCAAAAACAAGTTAATTCGCTTACAGGGACTAAATATGACAAACTGCGAAAGTATGTCAATTTGAGCTGTAACGAACATTCCGGAACATAACCATAAGTTAAACACACCTTAAATATCCTTTACATAGCTTAGAAATAGGCTTTGAGGGGTTCGGTGTGCTAAAATAAACTTTTGGGTCATTTAGGGACTAAAAGTGTCAAAAAGTGCACAAGTTTGCATTTTCGCGCATAACTTACGTTCTGAATACATCCGGACATCCAAAAATTTATGTAAGCATGACTATATTATATTTTAGTGTTCGCCATAAGAAAAATCCATTCGTCGCATCATTTGGATCGTTTTTCGCGCTTATGCGCATTCCGTCGTAATTAAGCGAACATCGCATTCGTACGGCCAAACGAACTGACATCAGACATATTTTTGAACATGTTTCATGTCCACAATGTTTAGGCATCATTTTAGGGCCTTAAAGTTGGCTTTACAGGCCTTAGAAGTGTCGGAAATGGGCTTAAACACGTGCAGGGACTGAAACTGTCATTTCTGAAACTTTGTTCTGATCTGTGACTGCTAGGCGGCCCGCCTCAGTTCCTGAGCATCCTCAGGCGGCCCGCGAGGCACCTTCTGACCAGATTAAATGAATTTAACAGCAGATTGCAGCTGTTTGATCCTCACCCACACATTCTAAATTGCTTAGTCAGATGATAAGGACCATTTTTAGGCACCACAACTTGCCAACACTTGTACGGTTACGATTAAGGCACGTTTTCCATGAAACGATCTTAACGGTGGACCGAAAACTATAAATACCCCATCACCCCAATGCAAAACTTACAAGAACTTTGATTTGAGAAACTCTAAGTTGAAACTATTGTTTCATACCTGAGATTTTTGAATCGAGGTTAGCATTCGGGGACCCTTCGTAAGTATTCTTTCGTTCTTTTCCTTATTTTTATTGCTTTTCGAGTCAGAAAGTCAAACTTTGTTTGACTTTCAGCATTGACCAGCTTATGGTCAATGCGAAGTTCGTTTGAACTTCGCAACGTGATTGTAATCACGATGGTCATAGTCCCTTGGGACTATGCCTACTGATTACCACGCTGTCTAGGGTCGTAGGGTAAGCGATCTAATAAATCGCCTATACCTTCGAACCCGACCCATTTGGTCGATCATTAGGATCCGACCAAACACATTAGGTGACCATAGTGTAGGGAATAACCTTCCGAGGTTATACCCTATGGTCACATCGTTTAAGTAGTTGTATGATAGGTAGTTTATATGCCTTAGGTAAATTACCAGAATACCCTTTTCATGTATAATGGGTAATTTAGCATATGTAACCTAAACTTTTGTCACATAACTGATTATGTAACATGTTTAGGCATATAACACTTGTCATAGGGCTAGTTAGGCGGTCCGAACGCGTTTCACGCGAACGATGCGTTAAAGTAGCATAAGTTACCTAAACGGGTCGTAATGGGTCGTAAACAATTATGTTAGGTTTCAATTAGTATGTAGGCTTTGTTGAACCATACTACACGAGTCTCCATACTCGTTTGGTTTACAAACCCTCATGCTACCCGATCTTCCGATTTAGGTCCGGTTTATTAACATAGTTACCTATATTAGGTGCCGTTTGATTCCGAGATCTCTAGCATTACTTGGTGTTTATCTTAAGACATCTGAGCAATATCAAGTGAGTACATAGACCCCTCTTTTACTGTTTTCCAAACTGTTTTGGGGTGAAACACATGTGCCTACTTGTTACTTTCATGCTTTCCTGTTTTCACATCATATACATGCTATGTTCGTTAGTACATTATAGTACATGATTTCATTACATTTCATGCTAGGTGTGCCCATTGTGTGCATTACTTGGTACATTGTTTTACATTACCTTTCATGCTAGGTGTGCCCATTGTGTGCATTACTTGGTACATTGTTTTACATTACATTTCATGCTAGGTGTGCCCATTGTGTGCATTACTTAGTACATCGTTTTACATTACATTTCATGCTAGGTGTGCCCATTGTGTGCATTACTTAGTACATCGTTTTACATTACATTTTCACGCTACGTATGTTCATTTGATTACATACTTAGTGCATCACATGCTTACATTTTTGGTATGACATTTGGTTTGTTTAACATGGAACAATACATTCATTAACATTGATCATGCCATTCGTTAGTAGGTAGTGGTACCATAGGAATTGACAACTCCCGTTCCGGACATCCCAGGGAAAGGGGATGAAAGGAATGACCGAATTCGATATACATAATTTAGATAAACCTTTAATTTGTTTAAGGGTTTATCGCCACAGTCTCAAGGCTTGGATGTATGCATTTCAACAATACCGCATAAATGTTTGTATCAGTATAGCATGCATTTGTTACACAAAACATGACTTTGATTTAAACTGTGTTTTACTTCAATACCTTGTTGTTGTGCATTTTACATATGGTTTAGTTGATACATTTCAATTACCATACATGACATTTTGGTTACATATTACATGATCTACATTGAACATAAACATTTGACATTGATATACACATTGGTGGTTTACATTGGACATAGACATTTTGATATGGTTTACACAATAACACTTGACAATTGGTTTGTACATGAACAAGTTACATTGGTGGTTGTTTGGGTAAGTGATTTGAGTAACGAGGTGTGTGTAATATGATACAAACATGGTGGATACGCCGCTGGTACTTCCTATATATAAGTGTTTGTATTGTATTACATAGCGCAACGTTATTTAAACCATTTCAGTATAGACATATTACATTTTTATACACATAACATACTTTTCATAAGACATTGTTTTACAAAACAGTTTATTTTATACAATTCATTTTACATGGTTAATCATTTAACCTTACATTTATTTATACATATCAACTGATATTATCATTTTTCAAATGATTTACAAGACAAAGCAATTTACAAGGTTCATGACTAAACATTTTCTCAAATACAAGTCATGAATCCTATTTTCACAAACCTATGTATCTCACAGGCATTTTTATGCTGACGTACCTATTTTCACATGTGTTTTCAGGAGCTTTTCCGTAGGATGTTGATCATGACACTAGGGCGGACCTGTGCCTTAGAGACTAAAAATGGAGATAGACTTGTTTAATTATGTTATAAACTCTTTTAATTACTGTTCAAGACAATGTAACATCCTTGTTTAATAAATAAATACAACTTTGTATGCCATGGTTATGAAACAATTTATTCTGTTACGACACGCCCCGATGTTTCCGCCACGATTTGTTGTTTTACGCGGTCGGGGTGTGACAAAAGCGTATGTGTTTTTCCCTGCTTCTGTGCTCTGTATGCTTAGGAATTATGTGATTATGTGCTCTACATGCTTATGTGACTATGCACTGTGTGTTACGCTGTTACGTGAATGTACGTGTTACTGAGCTTTAGTAAGTAGTAGACGTGTGGGGTGAGATTCGAATACAATGTGTTAAGTTCCATGGCGATGTCTATTGCAGACAATGTCGTCTGGATCCCGTCATGCACTCTCTCGTCAGGAAAAGAGGGACAAACACCTTGCTTCCATCATTGCGAAAAGTGTAGCTAAGGCCGTGAGTGATGTTTACGAGAATGCCAGCAAATCATCCGAGGAATCGAGAACCGAAGCTCCCAAAGCTAACGCAAGGCCTTTCAGTTTCAAACAGTTCAATTCGTGTGGGCCGAAAGAATTCACAGGCGAAGGAGGTCCTACCGCACTATTCCACTGGTTTGACTCCATCGAGGTTACTCTGTGACAAAGTGGTTGCCCTGATGACCTTCGAACTCTGAACGCTACCGGCGTCTTTCAGTCCCCTGCTCTAGACTGGTGGACGGCCGAGAGGAACAAGCGAGGGAATGATGCAGCCTACGGACTGTCGTGGGATGAGCTCAAGGAAGTCATGCTAGAGGAATTCTGCCCTCCTCACGAACGTCAAAAGCTTGAAGATGAATTTTGGCACATACATCAGAAGGACGGAGACAATGCTGGTCTCACTGCTCGTTTCAAACAACTCAGCATTATCTGTCCCGATCAGGTCAAGACTCCCGACATGACCATCAAGAAGTATATCCGAGCTTTGCCCGATTGCGTTGCTGATTTCGTGCAAGCGGCTAAGACTACGACGATCGAGGAAACCTATCTGTTGGCCGCCGAGATCAACGACAAACAGGTTAAGGCTGGGGTATGGGATAAGACCTCCAAGCATCTGCATCAAGCTACCGCTACCGCACCCACTGTTGAACCCACCTCATCGAGCAACAAGGGAAAGAACAAGAGAAAGAACAACTCCACCAACAAGAACTGTGCAATTGCTGCTGCACCGATCCAAGCGGTACCTGCCCAACAGCGTCAAGTAGCGGCGCCTGTGGCCAATGCACCGCCTGCAAAGCGTGCATATACTGGACCACACCCACTCTGCCCTACTTGCACCTATCACCACCGGACTGCTATTCAATGCCGCTTTTATGCTCACTGCAATGTCTATGGCCACTTTACTGCCAACTGCCGTATTCGTCAAGCTCCTGCCAACCAAGCTCTACTCACTGCCCCACAGGGTCAACAAGCTCCTCCGGCACCCGCAGTCAAAGCCAGGGCCTGCTTCACGTGTGGCGACCCGAATCATTTCGCCAACATGTGCCCGAACAGGGTAGTGAAACAAGAACCGCAACAGCAGCAACCACAGCAGCAACAACAACAGCAGCAGCAACAACAGGCCGCACGCGCCAGAACTTTCAATCTCAACGTGCGTCAAGCCCAGGCCGACAACAACGTGGTCAACGGTACGTTCCTTGTGAATGGTATTTATGCTTCATGTTTGTTTGATACTGGAGCCGATAACTGCTTTGTGTCGCTCGAATTTGAGAAACTCCTTAGTCGTAAACGTTCCCGACTCTCCTCCGCATTCGATGTTGAAGTCGCTACCGGAAGAACCGTCGCTGTTAATTCTGTTATCCGTGATTGTACTCTTGAGCTCAACAATCACATCTTTTCGATTGACCTTATTCCGATGCAACTCGGAAGCTTTGACGTCATAGTAGGCATGGACTTTCTTCGAGAAAACCATGCTGAAGTTGTGTGCTTTGATAAAATGATTCGTTTTTCGCTCGCGAATGGTGATTTATTGTGTGTTTACGGTGATACTACTTCAAAAGGGCTCAAGCTTATGTCATGCCTACAAGCTAGCAAGTATCTCCGCAAGGAATACAGGGCTTTCTTGGCTAACGTTGTAGTGGCGGAGAAGGAAAAGAAAGAGAAGAAGGAAGTGAAGGACATTCCCGTGGTTCGGGAATTCCCTCAAGTTTTTCCAGAGGACCTTCCCGGACTACCACCAAGACGTGATATCGACTTCCGTATTGATCTCATTCCAGGAGCTAATCCTATTGCCAAAGCTCCTTATCGACTCGCGCCGTCCGAAATGCGCGAACTCTCAACCCAACTTCAGGAATTACTTGAGAAAGGCTTCATTCGCCCGAGCACCTCTCCTTGGGGCGCGCCAGTCCTTTTCGTCAAAAAGAAGGATGGGTCGTTCAGGATGTGCATCGACTATCGGGAATTGAATAAGTTAACTATCAAGAACCGCTATCCTCTGCCTCGCATCGACGATTTGTTTGATCAGCTACAAGGCGCTACGTGTTTCTCGAAGATCGATCTACGCTCAGGTTATCATCAGCTGCGTATTCAAGAGGAGGATATACCCAAAACCGCGTTTCGTACTCGATATGGCCATTACGAATTCGTTGTCATGCCTTTTGGCCTAACGAACGCACCAGCGATTTTTATGGATTTGATGAATCGCGTGTGTAAACCATATCTCGACCGTTTCGTCATCGTGTTCATCGACGATGTCTTGATCTATTCTAAATCGAGAGCCGAACACGCGCAACATCTACGTTTGGTTCTCGAGTTACTCCAGGGGAACCAACTCTACGCCAAATTCTCTAAGTGCGAATTTTGGTTGGGGGAGGTTCAGTTTCTGGGTCACATTGTAAATAGTCAGGGTATTCACGTCGATCCTGCGAAGATTGAAGCTGTTAAGAGCTGGGTTACGCCTAAGAACCCGTCTGAAGTCCGCTCCTTTCTCGGGCTAGCGGGCTATTATCGACGATTTATCGAAGGATTCTCGAAGATTGCTGTACCACTTACCTCTCTCACACATAAGGATCAGCCTTTTGTCTGGGGAACCAAACAAGAGTCTGCCTTTCGAACCCTCAAACACATGCTTTGCAATGCTCCTGTTCTCACACTACCCGACGGAAACAATGATTTCATTGTCTACTGTGATGCTTCCAACCTTGGTCTCGGGTGTGTTCTTATGCAACGAGACAAGGTCATAGCTTACGCATCTCGTCAGCTCAAAATCTACGAGAAGAACTATACAACCCATGATCCCGAGCTAGGCGCGGTTGTTTTTGCAATAAAGATTTGGCGACACTACCTGTATGGTACAAAGTGTACGATCTTCACCGATCATAGGAGCCTACAACACATCTTTAATCAGAAGGAACTTAATATGCGTCAACGCCGATGGGTAGAACTTCTCAACGATTACGACTGTGAGATTCGTTATCACCCAGGCAAGGCGAATGTTGTTGCCGACGCACTTAGCAGACGGAGCTACCTGCTTAGCACTCGTAATGTTCAAGCCCAGCACAATCTCGAAACCCTCATCCGCGACGCTCAACATGCATGTTTCAACGAACGCACTTTGAAGAAGGAACGAATCTACCATGATAGAGCCCAACTTGTGAGCAAATCGAACGGGATATTCCACTTTTTATACCGAATTTGGATTCCCAAGCGAACCGATTTGCGACAGATTATCATGGACGAAGCCCACAAATCCCGGTATTCTATTCATCCCGGTGCTGACAAAATGTACCAAGATCTTCGTTATAGGTACTGGTGGCCGGGTATGAAAAGGGATATCGCCCTCTACGTCGGAAAATGCCTAACCTGTGCTAGAATCAAGGCTGAACATCAAAGACCCTCTGGCTTACTCGAACAACCACCAATTCCCATGTGGAAGTGGGAGAGTATAGCTATAGATTTCGTAACCAAACTTCCTACCACGTCATCAGGTCACGACAGCATTTGGGTTGTTGTTGACCGTTTGACTAAATAAGCCCACTTTCTGCCAATACGAGAGGACTACAAGGTGGAACGATTAGCCTGAATCTACACCGACGAGGTCATTTGTAGACATGGGACGCCTCGTGACATCATTTCTGATCGTGATGCTCGGTTTACTTCGCGATTTTGGGAAACGTTTCAAACGGCACTCGGTACAACGCTTAATCTAAGTACCGCTTTCCACCCACAAACCGACGGTCAGACTGAAAGAACGATTCGTACCCTTGAAGACATGCTCCGTTCGTGTGTTCTAGACTTCGGTGGTAATTGGGATAAACACCTGCCACTGGTCGAATTCTCGTATAACAACAGCTACCAAGCTAGCATCCAGATGGCACCTTTCGAGGTGTTATATGGAAGAAGATGTCGATCGCCTATTGTGTGGCACGAGATCGGTCACTCGCAACTAACCGGTCCGGAGCTGCTACAAGAAACGACAGACAAAATTTTCCAAATTCGAGACAACCTAGCGAAAGCTCGGGATCGACAGAAAGTTTACGCCGATAAAAAGCGCAAGCCCCGTGAATTTGGCGTTGCTGACTACGTACTCCTAAAGGTATCACCTTGGAAGGGTGTAGTCTGATTCGGCAAGAAGGGAAAACTCGCGCCTCGATATGTTGGACCTTTTAAGATTCTGGAAAGGATCGAAAAAGTCGCCTACAGACTCGAATTACCGGAGGAACTTAGCAACGTCCACCCGACTTTCCACGTGTCAAACCTCCGAAAGTGCATCGCCGACCACGATTTACATGTCTCTCTAGACGATCTACAAGTGAACAAAACATTACACTTCGTGGAGAAGCCTGTCGAAATCATGGATCGCCAAACCAAGCAGCTCAGGCGCTCACGCATTCCTATTGTGAAAGTTCGATGGGAAGGCAAACGCGGCACAGAGTTCACTTGGGAACTCGAGAGCGACATGAAGACAAAGTATCCACGGTTGTTTAATTAGGGAAGCGTTAGAGAGAAAATGGCTTTGTGATTCTAGTGTTTTGTACGATTTCAAGTTAATCAATAAGAATCACAGTTATAATTACTGTTCGTGTGTTCGGTCTTGATCATGTACGGATTCCGCATGTCACACGGTAGGTTCGCAATCAAAACGGAGTAAAAAACCGGGACCTACACAATCCATGCACGATCAGGGACTCCGCACGTCGAACGTTCGTTATGCGATCGTACGGTGTCAAAACCGATCCTACAATAGTCACAATCATGTACGGATCCCGCACGTTACACGAGTCAAAATCGGTCTAAACGAATACTTCTCACACGATTCACGGCTTTGTTACGGCTTCCAGCTTAATTTCGGGACGAAATTCCCTAAACAAGAGGAGGCTGTAACACCCCATGTTTTCATAAGTGAAAGTCAAAGTCAAGGTCAAAGTCAACGACCGATTTTCGCGCGACTTGACTCGTAGAAATGTTTTTATTTTATTTATATTAAGTGGAGTAAGTGTCGTACATTGCAATAATCGAATCGTGTTAATCGTATTTCAATCGACCTACGACTGTGAATGATAGGAAGTAACAATGCGATAAAGTTAATCAACTAATAATCAAGCCATGTTAATCGAATCGACATCAAATCGTAACTCGAGCTATGTATTTTACTTGTCGTTTTTACGTGTGTGTGTACCTTATGTGTTACCTGTGCATGTTTATTTATGTTTTGTTGTGGTAATCAAGCGAACTCAATCGAACTCGAAGTCTAACTCGAATATAAGCGAACCCGAATTCCGAATCGAACCACGTTATATACGAAGTAGTTGGGACTAAAAGTAATTTGACTAGGAAACCTTATCGAATCGCTCGCAATCGAAACCGAAGCGTCGTCACACCCGAACGCACCATTCAGTCGACATCCGGACGGATGGTCCATCCGCACGGATTGCCGATCCGCACGGATTTCCGATCCGCACGGATTGCCGATCCGCACGGATGACCAATCCGCACGGATAAACAATCCGGGTGACCTGCAATCCGCACGGATCACCCTTTCCCCTTTTGGCATCCTATAAATACCCGGGTCACTCTCCAAACTTTCCACTTTTGGCAAGTGACGTCCGACCTGCACGCATTCTTCACCTTTTCTTCGATTTCTCTCAATCCAGGTAAGATCTTGCCCTAAATCTTGCACATTCTTGATCTATACACACATCTACACCTTTCTATCTTTCAAATCTCCACTTTTAACCGTGAAATCATTAAGATTTGAGGTATTCTTGGGTGACGTCATCATGAAGTTCTCATGAACTTCAAGTGTGACCTCATTCCACCAAGAATAACTCAGATCTGAACGATTTCCACAAGATTTCACAACAACTTCACCTAAATCTAAACTTTTCTAAAGGAAAAAAGAGTTGAAAGAAATAAACAAGTTTTCTCCTTCTTTTACCCTCAAAAACTGTAACACCCCAGCCCGGAAGGGCTGACGTGTCACAATAACAGTAGTATCATAAACAAAAGTCATAATTCCATTTATTTATTTGACAAGGATATAACGAAACTTAAGATTAATATACAAGCAGACACATTCAATTTTGTTAACTAACATCTTCAGATTTATTCCTAAGCTTTATTCTTCTCTCTTTCCCCCGCCCAAGATAACCTGCTGACCTGTAAATACAAAATTTATACGGAATGAGTCGAATGCTCAGTACGGAATTATAGGCTCAAAGAACAAATAACGCTTTATGCAAAACTTATACAATGCAAGAACATAATTTCATAATCATATCTTACGGATGTACCCATGAGCAAACTGAAAACGTGACAATACACAGGTAGCTACTCCTGCATACTTATCACACGAGATGGCGAATTGGCATACCCGTTATCCACCTCCTGAAACTTAAATTCTAGGATTGATCCATACGCCTCCTAATAGCTTATATGTACCACACTTGTACTTAAGAGACGCCGTGAACTGATCTCTCCGTCACGGATAGAGCACATGCTGTTGATGCCGCAACAACATGCTCGTGGGACACTCCACGAGAAGCGATACTCAGGGTATCAGAGTACAAATGGTCTTATTCACATAACTTATAAAACTTATTTTCATAACAATACGGAACATATATTGGAACATGCGATAATGAGTATAACTAACAGAATACTATCGCATGACATGAAAGCTTAATTCAAATGATTAGAAAAGAATTTCGAACGGACTGTCAAATGAATCGATAATCAAAGACGTGAGGAGTTTTTTAAAAGATATATGAATTTAGTGGTTTATAACAATTTGACTTATGAAGCAATAAAGAAGTGGGGTCAGGATCCGTACCTTAATAATTCCAAATTGATGCTACCTTGTGATAATATTTCAGATTTATACGGGCAGAGTTTAGACTACTGATTAGTCTTTTAACCTAATTTAAATAACATGCAAACAACTAGGTTAGTAACTTAATACAGCCTTTACGATAACTCACGAGATCAAATTCTCACAACGAATGACAAAGTGCGATACTTAAACTCATCCATCGAATTAACGACGGACGACAAAGTACGATACTTCAACTCATCCATCGAATTAACGACGGACGACAAAGTACGATACTTCAACTCATCCATCGAATTAACGACGGACGACAAAGTACGATACTTCAACTCATCCATCGAATTAACGACGAACGACAAAGTATAACCCTAATGTGGGTAGCACTTAAACATCCATTGGATATATTGATCGACCGGACAATGAATCGTAATAGCGATCGAGTTATTACCCTGTTCTGCAGCACCCCGCTACTCTTAATTTGTGTTTCGTGTGTGTTTTGAAAGTAATTAGAGCATAACTCCGTGTAGAAGTGGAATTTCTTCGTCGTTTTTGTGCCCAGAATCAAGTGCCAACATCCTCTATTTATACTGGATTTTTGACCCAGTCGCGTAGCGCGACTGGTAACACCTATAGCCGTCGCGCAGCGCGACTGCCAACCTATTTTCATAGGGTTGCCACGTGTATGAGTAGGCTTGCTGAGTTGACGGATTTCTTAAATTCGATTTCTACAGGTAGTTATTAGGATAATCGTCAAGTAGGGAACACCCCCCCTGAGTTTTAGGGGCCCTAATCCTGATTCTGAAAATTCTGAAATTTCTAGGGTTTGTACGGAATTACTTGGGTGTCTTAATTAGGGTTTCCTATGGGTTAATTTAATAAAATAATTAGGTCTTTTAATATTATTAGTTTATTATGATTTTAAATTTTCGTTTATTACAACTATTACCCCCTTAAAAGAAATTTCGTCCTCGAAATTAAGAATATAACATATCGCATAAGTAACAGAACTTTCATAGCAGAATTACTAACTTATATAACAAGAATCTCCTAACCACACATGTGTATCTGAAATTTATAACTAAGGTCATGATTATACTGGTCAATTTCCTTATATATGTATCCTAATGGTCCTCCTATAACGTATCTTAATAAAATCTTACCGTACGAAAAGTCAATAGAGACTTACAGATACTTAGAGTGACTATTGGTACTGATATTTCCTACATAGATATGCTTAGTCATAGCTAATATATATTCACATAAAGCAAAACATAATTGACCGTAAACAAAAATAAATGAACATATATCAAAGAGCAAGATTTACCGTTACTCGACTAAAATTCTATTACGAGAATAGATTAGGGTATAGAGAGCGAATAGATTCTTCAGATTCCCATGTTGCTTCGTGTTCAGAGTGATTTTTCCAGAGGACTTTAACAAACGGAATTACTTTCCTACGCAAAACCTTTTCTTGTCGATCTAAGATGGCTTCTGGCTCCTCTTCGTAGGACAAATCCTCGTGAATTGTTAGTAACGGATAACTAATGACATGAAGTGGATGATAATTATATCCTCTTAACGAGGAGACATGAAAAACGTTATGAACGTGAGAGAGCTGAGGAGGTAAAGCTAGTCGATATGACACTTCTCCAATTCTTTCAAGGATTTCAAACGGACCGATGAAACGGGGACTAAGCTTCCCTTTAATTCCAAATCTACGAACGCCACGCCAAGGTGATACCTTTAAGAATACGTGGTCACCAATTTTAAATTCGAGTGGTCGTTTATCTTGATCTGCATAGCTCTTTTGTCTGCTCTGAGCTTCTTTTAGTTTTTCTCGTGCCATAGTGACTTTTTCATTTGTAATCTGAACTAGTTCTGGCCCTTCAATAATCTTTTCTCCAACTTCATCCCAGCATATCGGTGCACGACATTTCCGACCGTACAGAAGTTCAAAAGGTGCCATGCCAATACTTGCTTGCCAACTATTGTTGTAAGCGAACTCAACAAGGCATAGATATTCATCCCAGTTTCCAGACCATTCAAGTGCACATGCTCGGAGCATATCTTCCAAGGTCTGAATCGTACGTTCCGACTGCCCATCTGTTTGTGGATGGAAAGCCGTACTAAACTTCAGTCGTGTACCCCAAGCTGCCTGAAAACCTTTCCAAAATCGTGAGGTGAAACGTGGATCTCTATCGGAAACAATGGAAGATGGTGTGCCATGGAGTCGAATAATTTCTTGAAGAAATATTTCGGATAACTTATTAACCGAAAATCCTTGCTGAATTGGTAGAAAATGTGCTGACTTCGACAATCTATCGACAACAACCCATATAACATCATTCTTCTTGAAAGTCTTAGGCAAACCGGTAACAAAATCCATTGTGATCTCATCCCACTTCCATATGGGAATATCCAATGGCTGCAACAAACCGCTTGCTCGTTTGTGTTCAATTTTCACTTGTTGGCAAGTGAGGCATTTACTTACGTATCGAGCAACGTCTTCCTTCATGCCATTCCACCAGAAGTTCTGTCTTAAGTCTCGATACATCTTGGTAGATCCTGGGTGAATTGAAAATGGTGAGCTGTGAGCTTCGGCTAACAATGACTCACGAAGGCTGGAGTCATCGGGTACACAAAGTCTTTTGCCGCACCAAATCACCCCATGATGGTCTATACGAAATTCAGATTGCTTACCCACCTCAAGATTTTGCACAATTGCCCAAAGTTCTCCATCTTGCTTTTGTGCATCTTTGATCCGTGATATGAGGTTGGTTTCAATCTGCATTCTAGCTAGATATCCATTCGATTTACTAACCTGAAGCCAAATATTCATTCTTTCGAGGTCCCTCCTAATATGAGGTTGAATTTGTAAGCAAGATATAGTCCCGGAATTCTTTCGGCTCAACGCGTCAGCTACAACATTGGCTTTACCTGGATGGTATTGAATATTTACGTCGTAATCTTTTAAAAGTTCTAACCACCTTCTTTGCCTCATATTTAGCTCCTTCTGCGTAAATATGTACTTGAGGCTCTTGTGGTCGGTAAAGATATCACAACTCTCACCATACAGATAGTGTCGCCAAATCTTAAGTGCAAAGACAACTGCGGCTAGTTCTAAATCATGTGTAGGGTAGTTAACTTCATAAGGCTTCAACTGACGGGAGGCATAAGCGATAACCTTCCCATGTTGCATTAGCACACAACCTAATCCTTTCTTTGAGGCATCACTGTAGACTTGGTAACCTCCTGATCCAGAAGGGAGAGTGAGTATCGGAGAAGATACGAGTCGTTTCTTCAATTCTTCAAAACTTTTCTCTTGTTCTTCATTCCATGAGTACTTCACTCCTTTCCTTAGGAGTTTTGTTAGTGGTAACGCAATTACCGAGAATCTTTCAACAAATCTTCGGTAATAGCCAGCAAGACCCAAGAAACTTCGTATTTTGGTAACAGAAGTGGGTCTTGGCCATTTTGTAATAGCTTCAACCTTTGTTGGGTCTACCATAATTCCCTCTGCTGATACGACATGACCTAAAAATGCCACTTGGCTAAGCCAAAAGTCACATTTGGAAAACTTAGCGTACAACTTCTCATGCCGTAAGGTTTCAAGTACTGCATGTAGATGTGCTTCATGCTCTTCACGACTCTTGGAATACACCAGAATGTCATCGATAAAAACAATTACGAATTTGTCTAGGAATTTGTGAAATACGCGATTCATCAAATCCATGAAGACTGCGGGTGCATTAGTTAGCCCAAAGGGCATAACCAAAAATTCGTAATGACCATATCGAGTACGAAAGGCGGTCTTGGGAACATCATCATTCTTGATCTTTAACTAATGATACCCGGACCTCAGGTCGATTTTTGAGAAGAACTGAGCCCCCTGAAGTTGATCAAAGAGATCATCAATGCGAGGCAGAGGATACTGATTACGAATAGTAATCTTATTCAGTTCTCGGTAGTCAATACATAAACGCATACTACCGTCTTTCTTTTTCACAAATAAGACTGGAGCACCCCAAGGTGAAACACTAGGTCTTATGAATCCTAGATCTAACAATTCTTGCAATTGTTCCTTCAACTCCTTCAATTCCATCGGGGCCATACGGTATGGAGCTTTAGAAATAGGTTCGGCACCAGGGATCAAGTCGATGGTGAATTCTACCTGACGGTCGGGTGGTAATCCTGGTAGTTCATCTGGAAATACATCAGGATATTCACGAACAACGGAGTGGTTATCAATACTCTTAACAATAGCAGAAGTATCCTTAATCGATGCTAGAAATCCAGCACAGCCGTTGGATAAGAATTTTCGAGCTTTGAATGCGGAGATAATTTTAAGAGATTTATGAGCTTGAGTTCCTTGATATATAATATCAGGATGATAAAGATCACCGAAAATAACACGGCGTGAATGACAATCTATAGTTACATGATGTCTAGACAACCAATCTATTCCTAGAATAACATCAAAGTCACACATATGTATTGGAAATAGGTCTGCCTTACACACAATAGATTCAATACGGATCGGACAATCTTTATATACGGAAGTGATTACGGATGAATTTTCCATGGGAGTGGAGATGGTTAAGGTATGATTTAAGAGAGTTGGTTTTATCGGAAGGTACTTAGTAAACGAATGGGATACTAAAGAATGAGTCGCTCCTGTATCGAATAACACATAGATACTATGTTTACCAAGCTGAAGGGTTCCTGACACAGTACCTGGGACATTAGCAGCATCAGTAGCAGAAAGTGCGAAAACTCTTCCTCCAACATTGGGTGGTGCAACGTTTGGTCGGTTATTCTTCCTAGTGTCTTTCTGTGTACACTCCTTGATCATGTGTCCAGTTTGGCCACATCTAAAGCATGTTCCTGTACTTCGGTGACATACGCCCTGATGTCGCTTGCCACAAGTATTACATAAAGAATATGTAATCTGATTCGCGTTTACATGCTGATTCAGTGGTTGAGCTCTAATAGGTTCTGCATACAACTGAATCTGGTTTTGAGCAGGTCTCGGGTTTTGCGGTTTAGGTTGCCATGGACGTGCCTGATTTCCAGAGTTTTGATTTCCTTGCACTTTGCGATCTTGATGTTGTGGCGTAGTGGATGATTGGCCGATTTCCTGCTTAAATTGTCCTTCCCTATTTCTCTTCTTATTATCCCCAGTTCGGGATAAGAATTCTTTCCTTTCGAATTCAAAAGTTTTGATTGCATCAGCAACTTCGGTGATATCCTTAAATTTCATGTACATGATCGACTTCCGAATTCGATCATTAACTGCCCACTTGCATTTTTCTGCCTGGATTTCTGCTGATCCTGCAACGTCTCCTACAATACTAGCCAACCTTGCAAATCTAGTAATGAACTCAAAGGCTGGTTCATCACTTCCCTGTCGAATCACTGCATACTCCCTGATATAAGCTTCTTTATCAGCGGTCGAAAAATACTTATCGTAAAAGATGTTACGAAAGTCGACCCATGAAAGATTAGCGTCAAAATCATCCCCTCCTTTGACATTCTTATATCCTTCCCACCAAGTTTGTGCGTCATCTTCGAATTTGTAGGTAGCCAATCTAACTTTGTATTGCTCCGGAACTCCAAGAACTCCAAAGATCTTTTCAATATGAGCAATCCAGTTCCTTGCTTCGACGGGATTAATAGCGTGACTAAAGGATTTCGGCTTTTGTTTCTGGAATTTACTAATCCATATGTCTATACTATAATTAGTATTGTTCGTGGTATTTTCACGAGTTTCACCACCAGAGGTTGGATTAGTGTTAGTGCCTTCGGGATGACGAGTTTGTTGAATAACGGCCTCAGCTGTTTGAGCAACCAGGTTTGGAAGCAACCCGGCAACAGCCTGGTTGATAGCATTAATTACGCTTGGATCAACTGGAGTCTCATTCGAAGAAGTGTTGTTACGTACATGGTTAGTACGAGTACTCCTACGTAGCGGACGAGGAGGAGGCATATCTATACGAATAAACATAGGAATTAAACCAAATAAGAGATCAAGTTGAATCCTATCATAGATATCTACCCATTCCTCACAGGTTTTAATTACTATCTTCAAGTTTTCTACAGGAAAGAGCCTTTGCTCTGATACCATAGCTGTAACACCCCAGCCCGGAAGGGCTGACGTGTCACAATAACAGTAGTATCATAAACAAAAGTCATAATTCCATTTATTTATTTGACAAGGATATAACGAAACTTAAGATTAATATACAAGCAGACACATTCAATTTTATTAACTAACATCTTCAGATTTATTCCTAAGCTTTATTCTTCTCTCTTTCCCCCGCCCAAGATAACCTGCTGACCTGTAAATACAAAATTTATACGGAATGAGCCGAATGCTCAGTACGGAATTATAGGCTCAAAGAACAAATAACGCTTTATGCAAAACTTATACAATGCAAGAACATAATTTCATAATCATATCTTACGGATGTACCCATGAGCAAACTGAAAACGTGACAATACACAGGTAGCTACTCCTGCATACTTATCACACGAGATGGCGAATTGGCATACCCGTTATCCACCTCCTGAAACTTAAATTCTAGGATCGATCCATACGCCTCCTAATAGCTTATATGTACCACACTTGTACTTAAGAGACGCCGTGAACTGATCTCTCCGTCACGGATAGAGCACATGCTGTTGATGCAGCAACAACATGCTTGTGGGACACTCCACGAGAAGCGATACTCAGGGTATCAGAGTACAAATGGTCTTATTCACATAACTTATAAAACTTATTTTCATAACAATACGGAACATATATTGGAACATGCGATAATGAGTATAACTAACAGAATACTATCGCATGACATGAAAGCTTAATTCAAATGATTAGAAAAGAATTTCGAACGGACTGTCAAATGAATCGATAATCAAAGACGTGAGGAGTTTTTTAAAAGATATATGAATTTAGTGGTTTATAACAATTTGACTTATGAAGCAATAAAGAAGTGGGGTCAGGATCCGTACCTTAATAATTCCAAATTGATGCTACCTTGTGATAATATTTCAGATTTATACGGGCAGAGTTTAGACTACTGATTAGTCTTTTAACCTAATTTAAATAACATGCAAACAACTAGGTTAGTAACTTAATACAGCCTTTACGATAACTCACGAGATCAAATTCTCACAACGAATGACAAAGTGTGATACTTAAACTCATCCATCGAATTAACGACGGACGACAAAGTACGATACTTCAACTCATCCATCGAATTAACGACGGACGACAAAGTACGATACTTCAACTCATCCATCGAATTAACGACGAACGACAAAGTATAACCCTAATGTGGGTAGCACTTAAACATCCATTGGATATATTGATTGACCGGACAATGAATCGTAATAGCGATCGAGTTATTACCCTGTTCTGCAGCACCCCGCTACTCTTAATTTGTGTTTCGTGTGTGTTTTTGAAAGTAATTAGAGCATAACTCCGTGTAGAAGTGGAATTTCTTCGTCGTTTTTGTGCCCAGAATCAAGTGCCAACATCCTCTATTTATACTGGATTTTTGACCCAGTCGCGTAGCGCGACTGGTAACACCTATAGCCGTCGCGCAGCGCGACTGCCAACCTATTTTCATAGGGTTGCCACGTGTATGAGTAGGCTTGCTGAGTTGACGGATTTCTTAAATTCGATTTCTATAGGTAGTTATTAGGATAATCGTCAAGTAGGGAACACCCCCCCTGAGTTTTAGGGGCCCTAATCCTGATTCTGAAAATTCTGAAATTTCTAGGGTTTGTACGGAATTACTTGGGTGTCTTAATTAGGGTTTCCTATGGGTTAATTTAATAAAATAATTAGGTCTTTTAATATTATTAGTTTATTATGATTTTAAATTTTCGGTTATTACAAAAACGGTACGAATCGGATCAGTTCTAGTCTTCCACTCAATATTAGTGATGCACTAGCCCTAGACCTGGATTCTACCCACAAGACACCTGATTTCGGGTTAAACCGGAATGACCATTCTGAGTCGCCGACAGGCCTCGAGTTAGGGTGGTTCCTAGCCGGCTTAGTCATGCGAGTAAGAATACAATTCCAAGTTGTTGCCACGTAATCAGAACGTCTCGATAAAACGACAACAGAAACCAAGAGTAGAGGAACGGAACAACCGGAATGAGGAAGTTGTCCGCACGAGTAAGTTGTCCGCACGGACAAGCTGTTCGCACGGACAGACGATCCGGACGGGTTGTCACCCGGACGAACTACACTTGGGACCCACATTCAAAACGAGGTTTGAGTATCGACGATGAACAATCCGGACGGACGACCTCTGAATGGATTACTCTTTGGATCATGAGATACTAAGACCCTAAACAATTACCAACATGTCCATCCGCACGGACAAGTTGTCCGCACGAGAAGGCTATCCGGACGGAATGTCGTTGTCCGCACGGACAGACTATCCGGACGGATTGTCGTCATCCGCATTGACAGACCATCCGGACGGATTGCACCATCTTCACCAAGTGACCCTGCCTCAGAGACGTGTCCGCACGGACTACCATCCGGACGGATCGTTGTCCGCGCGACCGGCTTGAAGGGTAGAGAAACTTAAATGTTTCCTAAATGCTACAACGAAAACTTCAAAGCACAAGCCATCATATACAAACACATTCTTAGGAAGAAACAATCCACTCGAATAATTATCCGCACGAACATGTTATCCGCGCGAGTGACTAGTCCGGACGAATTGCTAATCCGCACGGATTACTTGTCCGCACGAATAACTTGTCCGCACGGATAACAACCCACACGAGTGACTAATCCGGACGGATTACCACTCGCACGGACTACTAATCCGCACGGACTGCCAGTCCGCACGGATAGCCAATCCGCACGGATGACCTATCCGCACGATCGGTCATCCTACCCACTCTCACTATGTACTGTTTTACGCGTCACTTATCGTTATGTTATCGAATCTATTCAGGCTAACCGTACTCGCTGAAAAGCGCTCCCTTCAATCCATAATCGCTGTGAGTATACTCGATCCCTTTTTGCTTTTGGCACTTTTGGGTGTTACATACGTTACGAATATTCAAACTACAGCTATCACACTACTCAAGCTTTTTTAACGCTGACCTTTAATGCATGTTATACGTGGCTTATGAATGCTTGTTTGTTATGTTTACACATGGAATGCTGTCTACCTGCCTTAGCAACGATAGTACTATAGTTTGGACTCAGCACCCGTTTACACGGGGGTTGTTAAGGATCTTTTACTTGCATGGATTACGGTGGTAATCATGTATTGCGAACTGCCTCGGGCAGTCAACCCGCAGTCATTGGTATCGATGGATCTATGTCGATAACTAACGTGCTTCATTTCACTATGTGTACGTGCTGGTTATGCGTAAACGAATTCGAACTCTATATGCTATTATCAAACTTGTATACTCACCTTTACATTTTATGTATTGACTTTATTTTAACATATGTGACAGGTGCTTAGGTTGCTTGTATGCTCTTTGTGCTGTGATGAAATTGAAGCTAGGAACTGGAGTCCTAGAAACCAACGAATAAATTAGTTATGTTTAAATCTGAGTTGTCGGAACAGAACATTTGTCTTGATGATTGTCTGTAATAATTATTTAACTATTTGAGATACGGTATGGGACGTATTATTTAAATTGAATGGTAATGATAGTTGTTATGGAAACTTCTGGACAATTTGTTTCGCTCAGTGCCACGCCCCGATGATTCCGCCATCGGTTGGGGTGTGGCAAACGTCACCTTCAAAAGAGGGGCCTACCACATTATGCATTAATAACTTAATTATTTATCTTTCAATAATCCAACCCTTTAGGATTGTATCCTTGCTGACTCAAACTACTGGGTTGAGGGTAACATCACCTTCAAAAGAGGGGCCTACTACAATAACTAAGATAATCTCTTAAAAAGTGCAAAAGTGCGGAAATAATGAAAGGTTACACTAAACATGGGTCGGATCCAAGTGATTCATCTTGTCTATCTGTTTTATTTTTATTTTCAGCATTTTAGTTTTTATTTTCTAGTTTAAAACATTTTTCTAAACTTTTGATTTGATTAGACGTTGAGGATAAACCGGTATTAAAAGCTCTTGTGTCCTTGGACGACCTCGGTATCTTACCAACACTATACTACGCTCACGATGGGTGCACTTGCCCATATGTGTGTTTGGTGTTAGTAAAATATCGTGTTTTATAAATTTAAAACTTGACTAACGTGTAAAAAGGTCTAAAAATATAACTATAAATTATATACACACCGACACGCATCACGTTGTGTGTTATGTTTTGATAGAGAACGTATGTAACACCCAAAAGTGCGTTAAACGAAAATGAGTTCGAGTATACTCAAAGTATGTGTTTATCAATTAAACACAATCTGAATTGGATTGAAGGGAGCACCGGATCAGCCTGCATATGGAAACAGAAGCATAAGTCTTCCAAGTGCTGACACGGTCGAAATCAGAGTGTCAAGTGGGGTAAAAAGTGAGTTAAGTGTCCAACAGCCTATCCGGACGGATGGGTCTAGTCCATCCGGACGGATGGGCTACCTCCAGATGGATGGCCCATTCGGGCGGATGGTCTGTGGTTGTTTGTGAACCGTTAAAATTTTTGAAGTTTTGTTTAAAATGTTTTTAACAGACGTGATAACAAAAAATCAAACTACGGAAAATCGCTAGGGTCAGTTCATCCGGAAAGATGGACATTATCCATTCGGGCGGATGGGCTGCGCTTGAAGTTTTCGTAAAAATTTTCTTGAACAACGGTTTTGTTTAACGAAGATGGACGTGTCAATGGGTTTAAACAACGGAAAACACCAAGCCCAGTCCATTCGGGTGGATGGGTTTTACCCATTCGATCGGATGTTCCGTTCTTGATGAAGATTCATGTTTGGCCCGTTAGTCGGTCCATCTCTTTGGTGGAAATAAGTCTTTGAGTCAGCTCTTGTCTATGGAATGAGTGGAGAGTCCGATTGAGTTCCAATTCCACCAATGTTTTATGAAAATCGAAGAGAAGTTTCACAAATATGAAGAAAAATGTGAAAATCCTTTAGATCTTGAACCATCCTTGATTGAATGAGGCTCCACCATAGTTTACCTAAGCAAAACGTGTGGAAACCACCTTCGAGAGGTCTAAAATCAGTGATTTCGGGAAATAGTTAAAGAGTGTGTGTGATTTTGATGAAGAAGATGGTGTAGAAGTGGAATAGAATGAAGATTGAAGAATATTGAAGGGAAAAGCTTACAAAAAGTCTTGATTCGCATCAGAAAGCTTGGGAGCGGATAAGAGAGCCAAAGTGTTGAATTGGAGACACAAGTCCCCTATGTGTAGGTGAGGGTGAGATTTGAGGCGGTGTGTGCATGGCTGTGTCCGGATGGCTCCATATGAAAAGGATAAGTATGAATGTATGTATAGTCGTTGTGAAATAAATTTTGAATTTTGAAAAGGAGAAGTTTGAATCGTGTTGTGCATAAAATCGATTCTAGTATAATGTTGGTTTGACTAAAACTTGGATTGTTCCGAAATGGAACTTTGACTAAACCAAAGTGATCAAAAGTTCTTTTGAGTTTGGGAAGCATGCTTTGGCTTAATAGGTAGAATACTCTTGCCGAAATTTCGGTTAACGATATTCACCCTTCCGGTTACTACATGTCCCCAGTCAATCAAAAGTTCAAGACCTTGGCGGGATTTAAAATCGTGGAGTGAGACTAGTTATCAAGATGCGGGTTTCACCCCTAACTTGATAGCATCGTTCCCTAAGCGTGGTTGGTACTTACCAAATGAGATAAAGAACTAAATCCGACTCATTGGTAAGGGTCCACTAGAATGAGTATGGTGAAATTTCCATCAAGATAAGGGTGTCACTCCTAGCTTGATGTGTAGTTTTGTGAAAATTGAGGGTACGGATTGAGAGTCCTTCACCAAAGTGTAGGTTTTACGCCTAATTTGGTGAAGTCGTCTCATTTGTATAGTATGAGTGTTTTCATGTTTTCGCATGGTCGTATAAAGTTTCCTTAGGGAAGGCATATATTTTGAGATAAGAAGGTAGATATGAGCACATAAAAAGACTTTTTAAGAATTTGGCATATAAATCAATAATGGTCGAGATAGGGTGCTTAACTATAGACTAGGTCAAATCATGGCAATTCTACCTAATTCCCTATAGTTATGGCTCTGATACCAATCTGTCACACCCCAACCGATGGCGAAAACATCGGAGTGAGACGAAAACTAGATTGCTCGAGACTTCATAACACTATTTGTGACAACATTTAATTGAACAAAATTTCATTTCATTGATAAAAGTCAAGTACAACATTTGAATCAGAAAGTATAACAAGTTCAAACAAATATAACATAATTCTCGAAACTGAATACAACAACAAAACTAGATTTATAAAGTGTGTATCTAGTCAACCCTAGTAGATTTTATCGTCATCATCCTCATATTCCTACAACACATTTCAAAGTATAGTTCAATACAAAAGTCTTGGCGAGTATACAAGTTTGTCTAATAGCATAAGTATAAAATGTTTAAAACAATCAACATGGCAAAATCTGTCATCTAAAATTAACACACTACTGGCATGCAACTACCCAAAGATTATCGCTAATGTAATCCTATCGTAGAAACGATAGGACCGTTCTATTTTAACTTAACATGACCTCAAGAATACGGGTGATGCGTTACTCCTATATCGCTATACATGTTAAGGAGGCTTGTATGAAGTTAATGACAAGTATACCACATAAGAATGTTCTAGCGAGCATAAATCAAAGAATAACGTATTAAGCATGTATGAATGATTGTTTGTTTTTGTATAAGCATAAAAGTATGTGTAAAGGTGTGAGTTTAGATAGCATGAATGTGTTGCACCCAAAGTGTTTAAAAGTAAAATGGGGTCGAGTGTACTCACGATTTTGCAAAGCTTCCTTTGTTATCCGCGAGTTGGCGATGAGGAGAGTTGGAACACCAAGATTACCCTACATGGGGTCAACGAAGGTGTGAGTCATTTGGAGTTAACAAAGGATTTAGATTTGGATTAAAGTATGAAAGTATATGTGTAAACATGAAAATATATCCCGTCTAGGCACTCGTTGTGACACTAAGTTACTGTGATTTCAAGGGTCCTAGTTTGCCATTAGAATCAGCAACGAGGAACGCAGAACTGAGATAAACAGATAACCGAATGACACAATACTGTTCGTGCGAATGGAAGGTCTCTTCGTGCGAATGGAAACTTCCTTCGCTTGAGTGGAGCCTGTTCATGCGAACAGAAGTTCTTTCGAACGTTTTAACCATTAACCGGTTAACGTTGTGAATTCAGTTTAGTTTTATATATTATATTATATAGCGTCAATAGTCCAGTAAGTCAGAAAGTTCATGGAAGTTATGTATAGAGGTATAACACCTCATTGTATGTTTCACCAAAGCACAAAGTTTATTAACATCGTTAACAAACCCGGTTGGTCACGAATATAACAGAAATAAATAAATAAATAAATACACATATACCAAACAGCCGAATAAGGACAACCTAGGTGTGTCATTCCCAACATGGCAAGTGTTGGAGGCGAGGCTGGGTTAACTTATTCTGAGTTTAGGATACTGTTTGGGTGTTCGTTTGCAAGTCTAGTGAGACAGTGGAATTAGATTGAAAGCCAAGGCTTCCATGGTTCACATTTCTATTAAACACCGATTCATCCATACCGAAGATGAGAATCTAAGATAACATTCAACACTTAGGATTTTGCTAGAACGTGCATAACAGAAAGTCCCTTCGCGCGAACAGACTGTTCAGTCACGCGAGTGGACTCCCCATTCATGCGAATGGGTTCTGTTGTACAAGCAGGTTCTGTTTTGTGTGAACAGACTCGTTTCTTGGCTAGAATCAACTTCAACACAAACTCGTAGCTATGGATTTAGCTGTGAGCTCGGTGGGTTCTAGATTTTCCCAAGTTTCAGAACTGAAGCATTTTATATGAACTTTTATAAAAACAGAACTTCAATCTTATTTTGGACCTCAATATGGTGAGTTTCATCATTAGATTGCCAAGGCTAGTCTGTGGAAACATCGAAGAGGTTAACCAACTTATGAAGATTTGAAGAACATGTAGAAGAAATTAGAAGAAATCAAAGAAAAGTAGAAGAAAGACTAAGGAAGTGAGCTTAGAACTCACTTAGAATCTACTGGAAGGTCTTACACGAAATGCCCAAGTTCAATAAGTTGAGAGAAATTTGGAGTGTTGGAAAGTGTTTGGGAGTGAAAGTTGTGACACCTGTGTCACTGCGACCATCAAACAAATGCCAAACCAATGAAATTTTGTGTTTCATACTTGGGATTTGTAAAAATATGTGTATCATTTGCACATATCAATTTTTGTTCAATTTCAAACTCTAAATCGTTTTCTGGAAGGTTATACGCGCACCAATGCGTAAATATAACCAGTTTAATACAACAAACACTCCGGAACAGTGACATAGGCTTAACATACCTTAAATAACCTTTATATAACTTAGAAATAAGTTTTGAAGGCTTTGGTATGGTAAAATCAAGTTAATTCGTCTACAGGAACTAAATTTGACAAACTGCGAAAGTATGCCAATTTGAACTGTAACAGACATTCCGGAACAAGACCATAAGTTAAACACACCTTAAATATCCTTTATATAGCTTAGAAATAGGCTTTGAGGGGTTCGGTGTGCTAAAATAAACTTTTGGCTCATTCAGGGACTAAAAGTGTCAAAAAGTGCACAAGTTTGCACTTTCGCGCATAACTTACATTCTGAATACATCCGGACATCCAAAAATTTATGTAAGCACTAAAACATTTTATTTTAGTGTTTGGCATAAGAAAAATCCATTCGTCACGCATTTTGGATCGTTTTTCGCGCTTATGCGCATTCCGTCGTAATTAAGCGAACATCGCGATCGTACGGCCAAACGAACCGACATCCGAGATATTTTTGAGCATGTTTGGAGTTCCCTATACTTTAACTTCATTTTAGAGCCTTGAAATGAGGTTAACGGGGTTCAAACGCATCGAAAATAGCTTAAACGGGCTGCAGGGACCATTTCTGCCATTTTTGAAACATTTCTGAAACAGGGGGGCAGTGGCGTAGCGCGAGCCCTAAGGGCCTTTACCGTCACGCTACGCGAGCGCCTTATCTGGGCAGAAACATCATTTTTGCACTTTCGGGACCAGATTCAGTGTATTAACAGCTGTTCCAGCCCTTCAAACACCCCAAAGGGCAACTCCAAGTGTCAAACTCTTGTGGTGGGGGCAATATGAGCCACCACAACTTTCCGACAAGTGTACACACAAGATTTAATCACGTTTTCCAAGAAACGATCCTAACGGTTCGGGAAACACTATAAATACCCCTATGCCCCCAACACAAAACCCACTAGAATTTTGATTTGAGAAACTCTAAGTTGAAACCATTGTTTCATACCTGAGATTCTTGGATCGAGATTAGCATTCGGGGACCCTTCGTAAGTATTCTTTCGTTCTTTTCTTTCTTTTATTGCTTTTCGAGTCTGAAAGTCAAACTTTGTTTGACTTTCTGCGTTGACCAGTTTATGGTCAATGCGAAGTTCGTTTGAACTTCGCAACGTGATTGTAATCACGATGGTTATAGTCCCTTGGGACTATGCCTACTGATTACCACGTTGTCTAGGGTCGTAAGGGTAAGCGATCTGATAAATCGCTTATACCTTCGAACCCGACCCATTTGGTCGATCATCAGGATCCGACCAAATACCTTAGGTGACCATAGTATATAGGGAATAACCTTCCGAGGTTATACCTTATGGTCGCTTCGTTAAGTAGTTGTATGATAGGTAGTATATATGCCTTAGGTAAATTACCAAAATACTCTTTTCATGTATAATTGGTAATTAAGCTTATGTAACCTAAACTTTTGTACATAACTGATTATACAACATGATTAAACACGTTTAGGCATATAATACTTGTCATAGGACTAGTTAGACGTCTCGAACGCACTTTGCGCGCACGACGCGTTAAAGTAGCGTATGTTACCTTAATGGGTCGCGATGGGTCGAAAGCACTTAGGTTAGTCTCAATGTAGTATGTAGGCCTTGTTAAACCATATCATATGAGTTCCAATACTCATTTGGTTTACCAAGCCTCATCCTATCCGATCTCCCGATTTAAGTCTGGTTTATTTATATAGTTTTAGATTGCCGACTGATTCCGTGCTCCCTCTAGCTTTGTTTGGTTGTTGTTCAAGACCTCTAAGCATTCTCAGGCGAGTACATTATTCCCCTCTTTTACTGTTTTCAACTGTTTTGGGGTGACTCATATGTGCTAAATGTCTTAACAATGATTTCAAGAACGATTACAATGGTTTAAAAAACAATTACAATGTGGTTTCAAGAAGGATAACAATGGTTTCAAGAACGATTACAATGGTTTCAAAAACAATTACAATGGTTTCAAGAATGATTTCAATAAAGTGAACAAACTTGTTGGTTGTAGTTACATAACCAATGACATTCATTAGCAATGATCAAGCCGACCAGTATTAGGTTATGGTACCATAGGATCTGACAAATCCCGTTATTCTCTATACCCATGGTTATGTGTGGGTATTTTGGGTAACGACTGAATCTGTAATTATTAATTTACTCTTTGGTAAGGGTTTGTTAAGAACGAGAACGAGTTGGAACGATGAACGAGTCAAGAAGGTTTGAATGTTATTAGAAAATCGACCATAAAGTAGTTTCACAATTAAAACAAGAGCGATTTGAACGATTAAAACAACAAGAACGATTTGAACGATTTCACAAAATGTTTTAACGATTGGGTAAACATTTGGACATGATTTACATTTGATCATGCATTTCCACGAAACATAGTATTGATTTAAACCAAGTTTTACTTCAATACTTTGTTTTGTGCGTTTCACCTATGGTTTAGTTGATGCATTTCACTAGCCATACATATCATTTTGGTTACACATTACATGGTTTACATTTGACACAAACACTTTTGACATTGGTTATACATAACATGATTTACATCTTGACATGAACATTTTGACATATTATTCCAATACATTTGGCAATTGGTTTACACATAGACATCTTACATTGTTGGTTTGGTTTGAGTAAGGGATTTAAGTAACGAGGCGTGTGTAATATGATATAAGCATGGTGGATACGCCGCTGGTACTTCCTATATATAAGTGCTTATATGGTATTACATATCGTAGCGTTGTTTAGATCATTTCAATTTAAACATATAACATTTTATACAAATAACATACTTTTCACAATACATTGTTGTACAAACAACTTAACTTATACAAACTCATTTTACATGGTTATTCATTTAATCATGCATTATTCTCTTATTTATACATAT
>JARYGA010054286.1:0-88350 GCA_030545235.1 Helianthus tuberosus
AATTTTTATGTAGAAAATTTTAAAAATTATCATCCAATTGATAAAAATTTTGAAATTTGAAAGACAAAAGATAGTACTTGAAAATGAAATAGGATTACAAAGTGTTGTGAAACAAAATGAAATTTGTTTCAAATGTTTTGGATAAAAATATATCACCGAAGGTAATAAAATGGAATAGTATCGCAAAGGGAAATTTGTTTCGATTGTTGTGAATAAAAACATATTACCGAGGGTAATATGGATGAGTAGTGTCACAAAGGTTGTAGTGTTCAGAAATCGCTCGACATGGTCAAGGTAGATAGGTTTTCATAATGTTTCAAGAAAACATGCTTTAGTCTGTAAGTGGACACTCACCCTAAGAGTTCCCAGGTAAGAGTGACTGGTCCGATAATGCGGATTTGTACGGACACTCTAGCCTTAGACAGAAAACTCAGGGTACAGGCATCCACCCTTCCAGATTGCATGTGTTCACATTATTAAACCCAAGATTTCGATGAAAATGTTTGAGGAAAACATTTTGAGAAACCTTTTGATAAAAAATGTTTGAGATAAACAGGTTGAGAAATATTTTGACGAAAACGTTTGAGAAAACATTTTGAGGAATACCTTAAGGCATAAAGCCTAAGATTTTAGGATAAATCATCTAAGGTTAGATTATTTATGAAATATAGAGTAGTTGTGGCAAGAGTAAGGATGAGGATTAGGATAGAGATCCTAAGTCTACTCATGTTTGGGTCCCTAGGACGGTTATAGACTAGGTTAAAGGAAATTCTAATAATCTAATTCCCTATAACTAGTGCTCTGATACCAATCTATAACACCCCAATCGCTTAACACGCGGTGGAATATCGGGGAGTCACGTTACAAATTGCTCACAACAACTGGTACTAAGTTGTTTCATTATTGTTAACATTGTTTTGCAAAACAAAGAATAAATGTATTGTCTTTTGATTAAAGAAGTCTAAGGCCCGGATGCAATCCTATGCGTTGCATGCTTGAATAATCGAAATTCTGAAACATATGTGAAAATGAGAGTCAGCAATAAAGCTAGCGAGTACATAGGTTTTGTTAGCCAAATAAATGGCATAAAGTTTGGTATTGCAATACTTTGACAACTACGAGGGTCGTCAATTGAAAATGAAATCGTTGAAGCCAAGGAATGGAAAAAAGGTTTAGTTTTGCATTACGTTATCTTAATTGTGAAAACTTGTGACAAAAGGGTTTTGTATATGGCAATATGATTCTTACTCGGTAATTTTTATGCCATTGAAAATTGTACTTTGATCTTTGTAATCACATTGAAATCTGTCATAAAACTTGTAAATGTGTTATTAGAAATCCAATCAAGGATTAATAATAACAGTATTGAAATTTGTCATAACTTGTGTGAGTATTCTTAAAAATCAAGTCAATGATTTATAATAATACTTTGGGTATGCTTCTAAGAATCTAACATATAAAAAAATGGAAAATTCTACAAGGATTTGAATAATCGAACATTGAATCAACTGTACACAAAAATCCTAAAGTGATAGGGATTACGCTACAAGAGTAATACAATAAGAACACTTATATATAGGAAGTACTAGCGGCGTATCCACCATGTTCATATGGTATTACTCTCGTTTCGTTATCTAAATCACTACTAACCACATAAACACATAAATCATCAACTTGTCATCAACTTGTAAACACGCATTAAGGTGCACAATGAATCCAATCAAGGACATCAATTATGTGACACCCGACCATTTAGACTGTACCGTACAAATGTAACACGTGTCATGAATAAATAAAAAGGCTGTATTTGACTGATATTGATGTTTATATGTGATATTTGATGTGTTGGTAAATCCAAACGTTGATAAAAGTTATGTTGGCAACAATAAGATAAACGCTTATCGCGTAACGAACAAAATGCGAAACGAATGTCGGTGACCGCCCGATCAATGTTAAAATCCTACAAATAATCTGTTATGATTAGAATGGTAATTTTAGTCATGTCCGGAAGGAAAAATAAATTAAAACGCTAAGAAACTCTACTTTTCGAGTTCAAGCGCGTACCGCGCGATACTGCGCGTATCTGACAAAATACTGTCAACGCAGCCAATCAAGGCAACTGGTAATTATTTCAGTAATATTTTAGTGAGATTATTTTAATATAATGATAAAATTAATTTAAAACGCACTAAAACGAGATTAAAACGCTAGATAAAATACCCGGTATCCGGTAAAATACCAGTATTTGGCCTAAATTATATATGTATATGTGTATATATATATATATATATATATAAATATGATGATATGTGTGTGAGAGACCAAGGTGGCGGCTAGGGGGAAGGTTTCTTCTTCTCTCTCTTCCATTTGGAGGCCTTGGAAAACTCCATGAAATGATCATGCCTTTAGACAATCTTCTAAAATCTCCCACAATCCAAGACAAAGATCACACAACTCCATTTCACTCTCTCTCTACCTCACGGCCGAACACACACACACACACACATCCACTTTAAAAAAAATTTGAAGTTTCTTTGAAGATTCAAGTCCATTCCAAGAAGGTTTCAAGGTGATTTGAAGATCCAAAGGTGTTTTCAAGGTGAAACAAGCTCCAAACGTCAAAAATCTTGTCAAAACCCACTAAAATCTCGAAAGGTATAAACTTATTTTCAAAATCACATTCTTGATTTTTAGTGATGATAGTGATGTTGGAAGGTTTCTCTTGAACTTGGAATTAATCACAAACTTGAAACTAATAATGAATGAGATTTTAAAAAAGTAAAAATGGGTGTGTATATGTATGTATGTATGGCCGTAGGGTGTGTGTGGTTATGTATATAGTTGTGTTTTGATTTTTGTTGAATGATTCTTGATTGACATGATTCTTGAAAGATTGTTACATGCATGAATCAAAAAGGTGTCATAAAAGAATGTTCTAAAAAGGGTTTTATGATTTGAGATGAATATGTGAAAAAGTGAACTTTTGGAAGTTCATATATGTATGTATATATGTCGTGTATATCTATATATGTATGTATGCATGCATGTAAGTTTTGTCACATGTTCACAAATGTAAGAATGTTTGCATTTATGTAAGCATGATTCGGTGATAATGTGATGAACATGTTTGATATATATGAACATGAAATAAATATGTTCTTTGATGCATTTAAGATCATGTAGGATGATGGTGTTATGATATGGGTGCATTAGATGCACATACTTGGACATGTATGTTGATATGTGATCATAAAATAATGATTTGGATATGAATTGATAAAAATAAATTTTGATCAGATTCTAAACACTAAAAATATGAATATTTGAAGTGTTAAAATGATATAAAACTTTGTCATAAAGTTTACTAGCTTTGCATGTTGTACTTTGTGCTTTATGTGTTGTAAAATACATGAAGTCGCATGATTTATGTGACTTACACAAAGACTGCACTAATCTGATCATAATCATCATTTTAATCAGTAAATAACATGTATTGTGTTAAAATATCAAGTCGTTTCGAGTTGGGATGGTTATAGTAACGTTTAACGCAAAACTATGTGGTAAAACGATTAAAAGTCGGCTTTTCAGAGGATTTTTATAAAACTATTTTAAACCAGTAAGTAAACTGATATTTTTAGTTTAAATATAAGTATTTTAACTAATTTTAAGTTTACTTGGTGTTTGGTTAGTCATACGTGACTTCCAACGCCCGAAAACGTTACCGAATCACTAAAATACGCGTTTTACAATGTACACTAGTATGGGTTATTTATGGGTAAACCTTATGTGTTAAAATGTGTTATGTGATTTAGATATGTGTATATGATAATATGCTAAGTGTTGACATGATAGCGGGAATTAAGGCTATGCATGTACACTTGTGCGTTTAAAGTGGTCGAATCGGTAAAATCGCGTTAAATGTGTAACTTGTTTGCCGAGCATGAAAATTGATACATATAAGTTATTTTATGTATGCATGCTTTAAAAATGATAAAATAAATAAGTTAACAAAATTTCGCGTGTTATGATGTTTAGTTATGTGTATGTTTATGTATATATATTACAACACGCAAATCGTAGATATATTACGTATAAACGGGAGTGTTAACGGATATACATGATAACGATCACCAATAAAATCGTTCAAGTTGCAAAATCTTAAAAATATATATATATGAACTCATATATATATATATATATATATATATATTAACTTGCCAGCGTAATCTAAAACGATTACTTTTTGAGAAAATCTCAAAGTTTTGTGAAAATTCTAAGATACGGAGAAACTTAGGAATTTTGTGATATGTTGATTGATAAATCGTTCCTACGTATAATAGGACGTGTAGAAATCAATTTGTGGAATTGCGCTATTTAAAATACGCACCCAAAGGTGAGTGTCACTAAACCCCCTCTTTTTACTGTTTAGTATATGTTTTGGGGGAAGAACACACCTAAAAAGGTTTAATAATGTTTTTGAATAAAACATACCTTTTGATATATAAAACGTATATTTTCATTGAAAATATATGGTTTTGTTAAATATATATGTTTCAGGGAGAAACGATTTTGTTGAATATATGTTTCGGGGAGAAACAGTTTTGTTAAATACATGTTTCGGGGAGAAACATGTTACATCTGTGCTTGTGTAATCATTGTACAAACTCTGAACAATTCAAATTATCAATAAAACAATGTGTTTTGATCACAATAATTGTTCATTTATGTTTGACATTTTGCACATTTTGATTTTTATTCGATTTCAAACTCTTAAACGCTTTCTGGAAAGTTATACGCACACTGATGTGTAAACATAATCGGCTTAACGTGAGAAACACTCTGTAGTAGTGACGTATGCTTAACATACCTTAAATAACCTTTACATAACTTAGGAATAAGTTTTGAAGGGTTTGGTATGGCAAAAAGAAGTTTATTCGATCACAGGGACTATTTGCGTCAAACTGCAAAAGTCTGCCGATTCGTATAGCAACACACATTCCGGAACAAGATCATAAGCTAAACATACCTAAAATGCCGTTAACATAGCTTAGAAATAATTGTTGAGGGGTTCGGTATGCGAAAATACGCTTATTTGATCACAGGGACTAAAAGCGTCAAAATTGTGAAAGTACGCATTTACGTGCATATCTTGCGTTCTGAACATATCCAGACATCCAAAAATTTTTGTAATCACTAAAATATTGTACTTTAGTGATAGAAATGCAAAAATACCATTCGTTTCGCAATTTGGATCGTTTTCGCGTCCGTTACGATTTCCGTCGTAAGTAACCGAAAAACGCAACCGTATAGCCAAAGGAACTGACATCCGTGACATTTTTGAGCATAATTCAAGTTAAATATACTTAACTTCATTATGGAGCTTGAAAATGGGTTAGACGGGTGTTAGAAGTGCCAAAACGCGATGAAACAAGCTCAAGGGCTGAAACTGTCAATTTGTGAAACTGGCTGGTTTGCAAGGTCCATGCGGACCGTATGCCTAGGACCTTACGGTTTGTAACCTGTTGCCAGCACCACAAAAATCAGAAACTTCTAATTCAGCTGTTGTCTTGGTTTTAGTCCCTGGTTTCTTCAATTGGTGGGCTGGTTTGTGTAATCATCAAGTCCTCCAATTAAATTCTAACAAGTGTGTGGCCATCATCTAGAGGCACACAATCCACATGGCAATCATCTAGAGGCACAAGATTTCCTATAAATATCAAGGTCCTCTTGCTTCATTCCTTGCTCATTTCCTTCAAATCTGATCTTTGCTCCGATTGAGGCTACCACATTAAGTTGGAGGCTTCATACTTGAGCATTCTAGTTCAAATTTTCCAGCTAAGAACACTTGTAAGTGTTCTTTCATGCTTTTTTATTCATTTCAAGCATGAAAGTCAAACAGTGTTTGACTTTCAGCTTTGACCATAATTTGGTCAGGACAAAGTTCGTTTGAACTTTGCAACGTGAGCGTAACCACGATGGTTATAGTCCTTTGCGACTATACCTACTGATTACCACGTTGACTAAGTCGAAGTGACGAGTCAAAGTTTCGGTCAAAATGCACGATTATGTGCATTTTGTGACGAAACTATTTTTGGGTATCAAAACACTTTGTTTTGATACCAAATCAGTTTTCTAACTTAGTTAAACATGTTTTAACATGTTTAACTCGTCACTTTTAGTTTAGTGCTTATTTAGGGTCGTAAGTTAAGCAGTCTAAACAACCACTTAGACTTTCAAACCAGAACCGTTTGGTCGATCATTAGGATCCGACCAAACATATTTTGTGACCATAGTTGTATAGGGAATAACCTTCCGAGGTTATACCTTATGGTCACTTCGTTTAATTAGTTTTATGATAGGTAGTTTATATGCCTTAGGAAAATGACCAAAATACCCTTTTCATGCATAATTTGAATTTAAGCATATGTAACCAAGTTTTTGACACTTAATCTGATTATGCAATGTTATTAAACATATTAGGGCATATAATACTTGTCATAGGGCTAGTTAGGCAATCCGAATGCGCTATTGCGCAAATGGTACGTTAAAGTAGCATACACTACCTTAACGAGTCATAACGGGTCATAAGCACTTAGGATAGGTATCAAATCAGAATGTAGGCTTTGTTAAACCATATTATATGAGTTCCTACACTCATTTGGTTTACAAGACATCACTCTATCCGATCTTCCGATTTAGGCCTTGATTATTAACATAGTGATTCCATATTAGGTGCCACTTGATTCCTTGACTTCCCGAGCTTTGATAGTTCACTAGATCAAGGAAACTTGCAATCTCAAGTGAGTACATAGTCCCCTCTTTTACCGCTTTCAAATATTTTGGGGTGATACACATGTGCCTACTTGTTACTTTAATGCTTTTCATGCTTTTATGACATATGCTTGCTATGTTCACTTAATACATATATAGTACATGATTTCAATTATGCTTTGCTATGTATGTTGACTAAGCATGCTAGCACATTGATTTCATAGACACTTTTGCTGCATATGTTTACTCATCATAAGGGCACATTGATTTACAATGCATTTTCGCTGCATGTGTTTACTCAACATATGGGCACATTGATTTCATGAACATTTCTACTTCGTATGTTTACTTAGCATACTTAGTACATGGTTTTCACATAACATGCTTACATTGGTTATGACATTTGGTATGTTTAACGGGACAAAAATACATTCATTAACATTGATCACGCCGCTCGGTAGTATGTAATGGTACCATAGGACTTGACAAATCCCGTTCCCGGCTTCCTAGGTTTGTTTGGAAGTAGGGAATGACAGAATCCAAATTTTTTTTTGATAAACCTTTGACTTGTTAAGGGTTTATCCGACAGTCTCAAGGCTTGAATGTATGCGATAAACATTACTACATAAATGTTTGTATCCATAAAGCATTGGTTTTGCAAAACATAACTTTTGATTTAAACTTAGGTTTATTCAGAGACATTGTTTTGTACATTTTACATATTGTTTGAGTAAATACTTTTTATTCACCATACACATTTGGTTACACATTGACACTATACATATGGTTTGAGTAAATACTATTTACTTGCCAAACATAACATTTGATTATACAAGACATGGTTTACATTTGACATTTGGACATTGTTTACACATAAACATCTTGACATTGGTTTAAACAACACATTTTGGGTGGTTATTGATGAGTGATTTAAATAACGAGGTGTGTGTAATATGATAAAAGCATGGTGGATACACCATTGGTACTTCCTATATATATGTGCTTTTATGATATTACATATCGTAGCGTTATCTAAACCTCTTCGACAAAGACATGATACATTTTTATACAAATAACATATTTTTACAAGACATTGTTTTACAAATGACATGTTTTACACAAATTCATTTCTACTTGGTTATTTCTTTAGCCATGCAATATTCTTTTATGTAACACCTCGTAAAATCGTGTCCAACAATGTGTTGACACGTGTAATAAACCCTAATAAAGTCAAACGTTGACTATGAGGGACTAATTTCGTCAAAAATCGAAAACCTTGAATATAGAAGGACTGAAAGTGTCAACATGCCTAAACTAGGCCTCTGAGTGACCTTTTACGGTGTCCGCATTCTCAAATGTGCCACTTGTTGGACGAGAGGAGCCGTTTGCGTAATTATTTAAAAGTTTGCGCGATGAAGGGTTAAAAGTGTCAACATGTTAATTCTTACCTCTGAGTGACCTTTTAACAAACCGAGAGCTTCATGATATTCGATCATACTCTCGGGAATGCCTAATATTGGCCATTCAAGGCTTTTATGCCAATAAGTGAAGTTACGCGCAAGTTTGCGAGTTAGAGGGGTTAAAAGCGTCAACATGTTTAATTATACCTCTGAATGACCTTTTAACGAACCCGAAGCATTATGATGTGTAATCATACTCTCGAGAATGCTTAATATGGGCTACATAGGGCTTTGATGCTATATGTTCAGGAATTTGAGCATACGTTCAGGAATACCTAATATGGGCCATAAAAGGTTTTGATATCGTTAAACGATATTACGCACAACTTTGTGCGTTAAAAGGACTAAACATGTCAACGAACGAAACTACACCTCAACAGGACCTTTTATACAAACCGTGAAGTTTGTGATGCTTGGTTATACTTCCGGATGCGCTTGAGACGGGCCATTAGAAGTTAAGTACTCTATACTAACTTAACATAATGGATATATAAAGTTTTGGGCCTTTTATGTCATAATTAGAAGTTAAATATTGAAGGAAAGAAGACAGGGACCAATATAGCAAAACTGCCAAACTTGTAGCCCGACTGGACTAGCTCGCGGGCCGCGAACGAGCTGCCCAGATGCTACGCGGGCAGCGAGAGCCCTATATCTGCAGAATTTTTTTTATTTTTCCTGTTTTGCTTGTTCTTCACTCCTATCCATTTTGAACCAATCAATTGGGCCTCAAGATGATTGTAACAGCTGTTCCAACACCTGTAATGATCCTAGAGATCCCTCTAACACTTGTCTTGATCCAATGCACTCTCAAAATCTATAAATAGGTGGTGTTCTTCCATTCCACAAATTGCACCTATCATCTTTAATCTCTCTTTTCTCAAATTCTGGAGGTTCCTGACCAAAAAGGAAACTTATTCTAGTAGAAAAGATTCCTAGGACCCTTTGTAAGTGTCTTAGCCCCCTCTTTAGTTCAGTTTTCTTATTTAAAAACCGAAAAGTTACATAAATTAGCTTTGACTCTCGGTTTAAACTCAAATGGTCCAGCCATTATTCAAGATGAATATGGTTATGTGACCATAATTAGGTAGGTGATAATCCCTTAAAAGGGCACCTCCTAATTATTTCGTTTGCTTAGTTAATTGTCAGGTCAAGCTATTTAAATAAAAAGTCAAACTGGACATATTTGTAAATAATAATCAAAATTAATAATACAGAGGTTATGAATTATATTTTATCACTCTAATAACTTGGTAAATATTATTAGAACATGTCAAAGCATGTTCAACCCGACAATTCTGAGTTTAGGATCGGTTTGCAACCGAAAGTCGTAAAAGCTTGACTTTTGCTTTGACTTTCAGTTCTGACCCAAGTAAGCTTAAATCCTTTATGTTTTAAGCTTCCATTAGGATCGTATTATGTTGTAGTATAACCCTCTGAGGTTATATTACCTGGTCATTAGTATTCTTAATTATATGCTTGTTTCCGTTATTATGCTTATAAATACCCGTTATGCCCTTATGTTATAAAAAAAAGATATTTTTGAAAATGTGAGAGGACAAAAAGCTTTATTACTGATATATAAGTATGTCACAAAAATTTGTCATCAGTTTCTGGTCTCAAACTAAAGTTATGCAAGATATCGTAAAATGAAACTTTTTGTTAATTAAATTGCATTTTTAGCATAAATCATATTTAAGCCCAATTTTTAGCACCAAACTTAATACCCACTGATATGATATAATTTTTAGGGATTTTTGGAATTTTTGGTCAGATTTTATACTGACCGTAACAAAGAGTTCTTGTGTGAATTCGGTAATTGACGATAATGCCCTTTTCATTAATAAAATGAGATTTTCATATCAATAACATACTAAACCTTTTCCTACTGATGTTATATGTTAAATAAAATATTTTAAACCTTAAAGGCTGATCAAAATCTCAGATTTCCATAAACATCTCAAATATCATCAATTATCGACTTTTACGCTAATTAGGCGCATAGTATGGTTTAAAACCATATTTAGCACCTAAGACTTTTTACCTACTGATGTTATAAATAAATTTTAGTACTTTAACAGTAAGTATAAGTTTTGAACTCAGACTTCCAATTTTGTCCCTAAAAGCATATGTGAAATGACCAAAATGCCCCTACGGTGCATAGTTTGGCCATAAATGGTAAACCTCACATATGTATGATATCTTACTAATGTAACATGATAAAATAAATATTTTTAATGAATGTTTTAGACCAGAACCTCAGTTTGCTTTAAAACCTCTTTTATAAATATTAAAATGACCAAAATGCCCCTACGGGACTTAAATTGGTCTTAAATACTTTTTGGGCATAGATGTTAACCTCCTACTGATGTATTAACACATTTTAAGCATAATAACATATGGGACTTGTATATGGTTCAATTGGTTGCCCGTTATGCATTTACGCTTTCGGATCGGTTTACGTAACTAGTTTACGTAAGTTGGCCGAAACGGGTTTAACCTTATCGTTTATACTTCAAAATCCAGAATGTACTTAGTTTACCCATATTATACAAGTCTTCGTACTTGTTGGTTCAAGATTACATTCTATTCCGGTCATCGCTTAATCTAGCGTATCATGCCGTTTTAGATACTTTAAGCTAGCAGGTCTAAGTCTACGACTTGAACAAGACAGTTAGCATTCTGAATTGGTTATATATTACCATCATTCCAGACTAGAGCCACCCAGTAAAAGCTACCTGCATTTAGTTAGATTGGATACAGCTGAGTTATTTTGCTGTGAATCAAGTATTAGCTCGGGTAAATACTTTTAACTTATTTTCCCTTATACGGGCTTGGGATACGGTATTATAATAATACCGCTAGGTTGGGTATGAAATCATTTAATCGGATTTTGATTAATAAATTTCCATAACCCGTTTTAATCTGTTTTGTTTGATAACATAAACATTGGGAGTTAATACGACCGTGTCCTGGATATCCTCGGCTCATTTCATTTGAAAATGGCCACGACCTATGCACGCGGTGTAGGCATACACCTGACAGATGCAAATGCTAAATAACCCACTTGTTGGGGATAACTTATTTGTGGGTTCTATAACTGGTGAGTCAGTTAATCATGACCGGCTTCCAAACCGGCCCCATATGTATGACAAACATGTAAAACTGTATACAAGATTATTTTAAATAATTGTCCCAAGTTATAAATGGTTTGTGCCTTGTGCGCTTAAATCATTTTTCATAAATTCTTTTCAAAAGAGTCAGTTAATTGTATTTACCAGTGAAAACTGACGTATTTTCAAAAGACTAAGTGACAGGTACTACTCGAAATAGGCTGGGAGTTGCTCGGTGTCAAAATAGAGGATCTTGCAAATCCTTAAAGATGCCCTAAAGTCTGCTAAACTTCATTTATACAATTCTGTAAAGATCCACCTGTGGATTTGATATTACAGGCTCATGTATAATAAATACTTTGATATTTTCAGACAATTGGGTTTGTAATAATATTTTATATTCCAAGACTTCCGCTGTGCTATTCTGTGTATGTTTGACTATGACGATATCAATCTTACGTCACGATACTCCCCACCGGGCCCACCGGTAATATGTGGAAATATCGGGGTGTGACAGGTTGGTATCAGACCCAACGTTTGAGTGAAGTAAACACTAACCCTTAGTGTTTAATCTCAAATGACACAGTAGCATATTCCTTAGACCTTTTGAGTCTAGACTTAACATAGGAATGCTCTCATCCCTATTAAGTAAACATTGTTTTCGATTTTATGTATTTTGAATAAGTCGCCAAGCAAGGAAGTCGTTGATGGAGATTCTCCTTATTTCGAAGCCAAGGAATGCCAAGCTTGGTATCACGCTAGGATAAGCGTGCGACCAGTTTGGAGGAAAGACCTTTATGGACCTATTTCCAAAGTCAAACCTATTGAAACTTGCAATCAGACTTCTGAGTCCATACTGTATGCTCCTAAGGCTCAAAATTTTGAAGTCTGTGCCAGTAGAGTCCATACCAGGTGGTCGCTGAGGCTCCCGTTTTGAAAATAATACCAGTGGATCCTAATGGTCCCTATTTCTTACCTCCAAGTTTTGAAATCCCAGATTTGGATTGTATCAGTCAAAACCCGATCCATGATCCATATCATTCTTTAATTATGGAGTTCTTGAATTCTATTTCTATAACGGATCCTGATTGGAATACTTACTTTATTCACTGAGGTCTTCAGTGTCCCTACCGTATATGGTAAGCAAAAAAGAGAAACAATCGAAATGGAGCAAGGAAGGCGTTAGTGAATCCTTCTTTCATAATATTCATTATCCTTTAAGTCCCTATAAGGACCTATCTCTTCTATATAGTCCCTGTGTGGACATATCTTTCAACTTAAGACCCTGTATGGGCATTTGCTATTTAGTCCTTAGTGGACATTATATTTCAATATAGTCCCTTCATGGACATTATATTTCAATAAAGCCCCTCGGTGGGCATGCTATTTCAGTATAGTCCTTTCAAGGACGTGTGATTCCATTAAAATCCCTTTATGGATACACTATTTTAAAATAGTCCCTCCGTGGACTTGGTATTACAATATAGTCCTTTCATGGGCATATTATTTTATTGAAATCTTTTTGTAGATATATTATTTCATCAAAGTCCCCTGGCGGACATAATAATTCATTATAGTCCTTTCAAGGACATATTATTTCATTGTAGTCCCTTCGTGGACATGCTGATTCATCAAAGTCCCTTTTATGGATATATTATTCCATTGAAATCCCTTGTGGACATGATATTTTATTATAGTCTTTCTAAGGACATATTGTTTCATTAATAAGTCCTAATGAGGACCTATCTTTCGACTTTAAGTCCTTGTGATGACATCTGTACAGCAAAGCCCCTTTTGTGCGCACGCTGTACCAATATAGTCCTTTTATGGACATGTTATTTCATTAAAATCCCTTTGGGGAAACGCTATTTCGAAATAGTCCCTTTGAGGACATGATATTTCATTATAACCTCTTTTTAGACATGACATTTCATTATAGTCCCTATATGGACTTATAATATTTTATAGTCCTTCTACGAGCTTATATTTTTCCTTTTAGTCCCTGCGTGGACTAGAGTTGCTTTAAAGTCCCTGTGTGGACAAATGAATTACTAAAAGTCCTGATTAAGGCACTATTATAAATTCCTAATGACTTATGGAAAGTTTTGAAAATTTTATATAGGTATTCATTTCGTCCTTTATCCAACGATAGTTCCGATTTTACTCGAACTTTATCGATCAGCTGAAAATTTCAAAAGATCCTCTTAATGGTAAAACCTAGCCTATATGTCTATAAACATGGCTATGATGGTAAAACCCTCTTAAGACAATTAATCTTTGTTAACATCCAAGAACATGTTAACACTCCTAGCAGTGTGGTTTGAGAAACCACACCAGCCGTCAAGGTATTGGATTACGTCCAAGCCTTAAAGCTTATATGATCAAAGTAGATCATGGAAAGTATCATCAATGTGATGATCATACCATAAACATCCTTTAGTGATGAAGTGCCTACGGGCTATACTTGTTGTCCAATAAGACAACGACAGTTGTAGTCTACTACTCCCTGTCTAAAGATATTGGACTATGTCCTTGCATAATAGTCTATATGATCAATGCGATCATGACTAATATCATCTGATATGATGATCACATTATTGAACATCCTTAATGATGTTCTGCCTACGGGCTATAACATATTGTCCATTTAAGACATTGACATTGTGATCTTTATGATCCCCTGTCCAAGGTAGTGAGCTATGCTCGAGCCTAATAGTCTATATGATCAATGCGATCATGACTGAAATCATCAATATGATGATTATATTTAACATCCTTAATGATGTTATGCCTACGGCCTATATTATATTGTCCAAATTGTGACAAGACAATTGTAATCTTTTATAATTCCTTACCCAAGGGGGTGAGCTATACCCAAACGTAATAGTCTATATGATTAATGTGATCATGACTAATATCATCAAATACGATGATTATATATATAAACATCCATTAGTGATGTCAATTGAATTACCTTTGCGCCAAAAAGGATCGTCTTCCAAGACGATGACAGTTGTAGTCTATGACTCCCTGTCCAAAGGTGAAGAACTATGTTCAAACCTTGAAGCCCCTGATTCAATAAGATTGTGGCTTATAAATTAATGTCCTTGTGACAAACCAACAAGTTATATTTTTTTAGTCATTCATGACAAGCCAATGTGCTATAAATTGTGGTTCGTGACAAGTTAACATATTAAATGTTAACATCCTTGTGACAGGCCTTTTGTGCCAGATTTTTTAATGTCCTCTGAGACAGGCCTTTGGTGCCATATCTTATAATGTCCTTTGCGACAAGGCCTTCGTGCCATAGGATTATTTATGTCTTTCATGACTAGGCTTTATGCCATATCCTTCTATGTCCCCCGCGACAGCCCTCTGTGCCACATATATATATATATATATATATATATATATATAATAAAAGTCCTTTAAGGCTAGCCTTCGAGCTATTCATAATCGTCTAAATGATAAGGACAGTTGTGACATTGTGATCCCCTGTCAAACAGGTAATGGACTCGGTCCAAACCTTAAATGCCATTGATGGTTCTCTTGTGACCTAGGCAAAAACAATATTTGATATTCCTTCAAATAACATTCATTAGGAATGTTCAGAATGTGATAGCCTATACGGTTTATTAATGCCGTGGCTAATCTATGTCGGGTCGTTAGGATGATGACTAACGATTGTTTAATTTGGTGGTTAGTACCAAGCTTCGAGTATGGCAAACTCGGATGAGGTAGACAACAGTCGCGATACTAATGATGCGACAAAAGCTAATGATGCTACAAACATAAACCTCAATATTAATGGTGTGACAACACGAGATTTCAAGTTCTTTCATTTACGTACTTCTTGTTCTTGTGTGTGACAATTATATTTGGATAAATTGTTTATGTTAATGTGAAGTATTATGGTTTAAAAGATTAGAGTTGGGAGGATTGATGTGCATGATTAATGAACTGTTATGTCGATTGTAAAAGCTTAAGACTTACAAGTGTTTCGCCACACAATACCCACGACGAAAGACCCAAATGAAACATGAGTTTCGCCATCATCAACCAATCGACGAAACATGGGTTTCGTCGGGTACATGATTCGCCGAACTGGGCTTGGGCCTAAATGAAACCAGACATGCTAACTTTCTTATTTAAACCTAAACTCGCGTAACCCTAAACTTTTCCTCAACTGTAAACGTCGGCAACATCATTCATCTCCTTTGAAGCCTTCTTGCATTCACGTGTTTATCTCGCCGATCGGTTAGAGGTTAGTAAACCTTTATGTGATTCCTGTTCGTGTGCACTTGATCTGGTTATTGTGAAACCACTGCATGATCTTATGTCTAGTTTGTAGTTCGATAGGATTGATGTTAGTCTTAGAATTGCATGGTAACAAGGTTTGATGATTGACTGGTAACAAGGAATCGATCAGATTCGAACAGTGGGTGTTCGGTTAGGGTTAGTTGTTAAAAAGGGTTTTGAACTGTTATTAAATCTGAGAATTTAGAACATGCATGATTGAGATTAAACCATCTGTGCACATTCATGTTGTGGTATGCTAAATCTATTTGATGAATTAGATGATAACAGGAAGTCCTTTAGCAATCGTATAAGAGATACGTGAAACTGTGTTGGTTTGGGTTGGGGAGATGATGAATCTGTGAAAGGGTAAGCGACGAAACAAAGCACGACAAAACATGGGTGGTTTCGTCGACAAACATCATGGCGAAACATGGGAGTTTCGTCGACCATCATCCTGACGAAACCCATGGGCTTTTGTAACACCTCACTTCGACGGAAGATAACCTTTCGTCACCCGGGGATGTTTTGCCGTGTGAGTCTCTGATGTGAACAGTAAGTGCTATGACGTGTATGATGATAGACATTTGTTAGTATGATAGACTCACCTGTTATGCTGTGTGTAACTCACATGTGAACCTACGATTAGGAGAGTGAAATTGTTAACTGATATACAGTGATTTTTGCAAGAGGTATGAACTGTGTAAAAACAATGACTTGTTTAATTGTGGAAACTTTATGAGTAAATAACTACTGTGTTACTTGTGTGCACATTATTACTATACGTGAACATAAACTGATTAGGAGTGCTTGAATACCATAGGGTGTGACTGTTTAAGTGAGAACCAGTAATTAAGCAAACCGAGCAAACCAAGGTGAGTTCACTGCTCTTTTTCCAAGCATGCATCCCGGGGAGGGATATCTGGTAATTGTTCCGGGGAGGAACGTCGGGTTATTGGGATGTTGGTTATTACACTCATTTCTATCATTTAAGACCCCTTACATCTACCGATAGTTGTCGGGGAGGCAACGAGGTTATTAGTTGATAGCGCTATTAGGTTTGGCACCCTCACACCGTACCGGGGAGGACGGGCGTGAACTAATTACCTTTACCACTTGACCAATGTTTTGATAGAGACATTGGGGTTGGGCAAATAAATCTTGTAGCCATCTGATGTAATCGAGTTAATAATAACATCAAATCAAATCGTTGAACTGTTTTATACTCATATCTGGTAACTAAACGCGTTAACAAAACTTTGAACTCACCAGCGTCGTCTGACACACATGTCTGCATGCTTGCAGGTCGTTAGATTCTTTATATGGACTTGCTATCTGGGAGTGCTGGAGTGGTCATGGGTTGGGACTCTTGGATACTTGCTTCGTTGATTATGAAAACTTGTTTTGAAACTATTGGTTTACAGTTTACATTATGCTTCCGCTGAACAACTACTTTGGTTTAACTTATGTCTTGGATTTTTATTTTTGAAATTAATGGAATGTTTTATTTAAATATTATTCGTAGTTCAATGTGATTGGTGGCTTGGATCCTGGTACGTCACACGCCCCGCGGTGATTCCGCATGTGATATTTTGGGGGTGTGACAGTTTGGTGTCAGAGCCACTGGTTATAGTGAACTAGGTTTTAAAACGTTTTTATAAGACCAGACTATAACCGAACGACTTCGAAAATCGACCATGACACTCAGCTCCAGATTGCAAGGTTCGTCTTCTGTTTACTTTATGCATTACTTGCTTAGTAGTCACATACTCACAGCTTGCATGAAACGACATACTAGATACTATGGTGATTTGATAGTGTGACACTAATCTTCGACTTTTGTGATTCGTAATCCTGTAATACCTTCTGTTTTGCTATTTGAATGCAGGGGAAACTTTTAGCGCAAGTTAAGAGGGACTGAGATGAGCATGCAAATTGCCTTATTATTATGGGTGCACACATAATAATAACGTAAGGTGCATGTAAGTCCTAGTGAGGCTTAACGAGTGTGAGAAGGGTTCTGCCCTAATGGGTGTAAACTTGGTAGTTTGTAGATTTCAACATGAAACTTGACTCTTACCTCATTTCGACTCCTAAATTTTTTCCCTCTCCTTATATAGAATCATGAGTGGATGAGGTCATGGACGTGGTCACATCGCGATGACCCAAGCTGAGCTGACGAACTTAATCAACACACGTGTGGCTGAGGCATTAGCGGCCTATCAAGCTGGTATGATATGTGCCAAAACTTCTTTATTCTTATGTCGCGTACACAACTCTTACCCTTGTGTTGTATTTCCTTTCGTCCATTAGGTCATCACCCGCCTGCCTGCACTTTCAAGGCGTTTATGGATTGTAAGCCACAGACATTCAGTGGGACTGAAGGGGCTGTGGGGTTACTACGTTGGTTCGAGATGGCTGAGTCGGTATTCGCCATGTGTAACTGTCCCTAGGGGGACCGTGTGAAGTATGCTACAGGCACTTTGGAGGATGGTGCCTTAACTTGGTGGAATGCCCAGGTGCAAATGTTGGGCATCGAAATGGCTAACGCCATTACTTGAGATGAATTCAAGGAGTTAATGCGGGAGGAGTACTGTCCTCGTGATGAGATTCAGAAACTGGAAAATGAGTATTACGATTTGAAGATGGAAGGGTCCGAGATCGAGGCTTATACGAAACGATCTCATGAACTAGCAATCTTGTGCCCCAACCTGTCTTGACCTGCATCTAGAAGAATTGAGTTGTACCTCAAGGGCCTAGCACCAGCTGTAAAGGGGTATGTCACTGCTGCGAATCATAACACCCTGCCCCAAATCATTCGTTTTGCACATAAGATTACTGACCAAGAGGTCGAGCGTGGCTCACTACCGCCTCGTAAATATGCTACTACCTCTACTGCTACAGCTACCACACCTGCTAGTGATAACAAGCGCAAGTGGAATGATGCTGAAAAAGCAACCAGTACCAGTCAATCTCAGAAAAGGCCTGACAACAGCAATAACTGTAGCTTCAGTCAGTCGTCCTCACTTAACCAAGGCCAGGGCAGCAATCAGAATCAGGGCTCCTATGTTGGAAAGAAGCCACAGCGCAACAAGTGTGGTTATCATCATTATGGACAGTGTGTCCACACTTGCCGTAGGTGTGAAAAGGTGGGTCCCTAGGCCAAAGACTGTAGAGCCCCGCTGCCAAAGCAGCAGCAGCAGCAAAATCAGCAGTATCAGCAACAGCAAAGACAACAACCCCATCAGAACCAGGGCTTTAAGAAGGGGTGTTTCCAGTGTGGGGATGAGGGCCACATTAAGCGGGATTGCCCTCAGCTGAATCAGAATGCCAACGACAACAATCGCCAGAACAACAACAACAATGCTGGGAACAACAACAATGGCAACAATAGGGGCGGTGGTGCTCGAGGAAGGGTATTTACGATCGGTGCTGGTGATGCTAGGAACGACGGCAATGTCGTGACTGGTACGTTTTCTGTGAACAATCTTATTGCTTCAGTGTTATTTGATTCCGGTGCCGATTGGAGTTTTGTGTCCCTAGAGGTTGGTCAACGATTAGGGTTAGCCCCAACACCTTTAGAAGTTAAGCACGTAGTAGAATTATCTAATGGAAAAACGATTGAAGCTTCGCATGTCCTATTTGGGTGTAAACTAGATCTTGTGGGTCAAGTGTTTGATATTGATCTCCTTCCTGTTACCCTCGGTAGTTTTGATATAGTGGTTGGTATGGATTGGCTGTCTAAACACCAAGCTGAGATTCTGTGTAAGGAAAAGATTGTACGTATTCCTGTCCCTAGTGGAGAGTCATTATCGATTCAGGGGCATCGCAGTGGTGCGATGGTTGGTATCATCTCAGCTATGCAAGCGCAGAAGTGTCTACGAAAGGGGTATCCTGCTATTTTAGCCCTTGTTACTGACATTCCGTCAGGAGAAAGAAAGATCGAGGATCTGCCAGTTGTACGTGAATTTGCTGATGTGTTTCCTGAGGAACTTCCTGGTTTACCTCCTCACCGTCAAGTGGAATTTCAGATTGATCTTGCACCAGGAGCAGCCCCGATAGCTCCTGATCCTTACCGTTTAGCACCTAGAGAGTTGCATGAGTTGTCTAATCAACTGCAAGAGTTATTGGATAGGGGCTTTATTCGACCCAGCTCCTCGCCTTGGGGAGCCCCAGTTTTGTTTGTAAAGAAGAAAGACGGGTCCTTTCGCATGTGCATTTATTATCGGGAACTCAACAAGGTGACTATCAAGAACCGTTATCCATTGCCACGTATCGACAACTTGTTTGACCAGTTGCAAGGGTCAAGTTTTTATTCGAAGATTGACTTAAGATCGAGCTATCACCAGATGAGAGTCCGAGAGGAGGATGTTCCTAAAATGGCCTTTCGAATGCGTTATGGGCACTACGAGTTTTTAGTTTTGCCATTTGGATTGACGAATGCGCCAACGGTCTTCATGGATCTCATGAACCGTGTATGCAAACCGTATCTCGACGATTTCGTTATAGTATTCATCGACGACATTTTGATCTACTCGAAGAGCAAGGAAGATCACGAGCGGCACCTGCGTCTTATTTTGGAACTCCTGAGGAAGGAGCAACTCTATGCGAAGTTTTCTAAGTGTGACTTCTGGATTCGAGAGGTACACTTTCTTGGACATATTGTTAATGAATTGGGGATACACGTGGATCCTACAAAGGCTGATGCTGTTAGAAATTGGGCGGCACCAAAGAATCCTTCGGAGGTGCGACAATTTCTTGGTCTCGCTGTGTATTATCGAAGATTTATCAAGGATTTCTCAAAGATCGCTCAACCTCTTACTTCATTGACACAGAAAGGCGTTGTATACTCATGGGGAACGAAACAAGAAGAGGCTTTCCAGTTGTTAAAACAGAAACTCTGAAGTGCACCGATCTTGTCTCTACCTGAAGGTACAGAAGACTTTGTAGTATACTGTGATGCTTCCATACAGGGTCTTGGTTGCGTGCTGATGCAACGCAACAATGTAATAGCTTACGCCTCTTGACAGTTGAAGGTACACGAGAGGAATTATACGACACACGACTTGGAGTTGGGAGCCGTAGTATTTGCGCTCAAAATCTGGAGGCATTACCTGTATGGTACTAAATGCACTATTTATACCGACCACAGGAGCCTTCAGCATATTTTCGACCAGAAGGATTAGAATATGCGACAGCGTCGCTGGGTAGAACTTTTAAACGATTATGATTGTGCAATCAAGTATCATCCTGGTAAGGCCAACGTTGTGGCTGACGCACTCAGTTGGAAGAAATCGAAACCCAAGCGTGTTCGCGCCTTGCAGCTCACCATTCATTTTAACCTACCTGACCAGATCCGTTCGGCTCAGGCCGAGGCGTTGAAGGGAGAAAACTATGAAGCTGAGTATTTACGGGGTATGGAGAAACGACTCGAGAAGAGATCAGATGGTATTTACTATTTTATGGAGCGGATATGGATTTCGTTGTTTGGTAACCTTAGAGAACTTGTGATGGACGAAGCGCACAAGTCTCGATACTCTGTTCACCCAGGTTCAGATAAGATGTATCAGGACCAGAGAGTCATGTATTGGTGGCCGAAGATGAAAGCTCACATCGCGACTTATGTGAGTAAATGTTTAACCTGCTCGAAAGTTAAGGTGGAATACCAGAAACCGTCTGGATTGCTGCAACAACCAGAAATACCCATGTGGAAGTGGGAACAAATTGCAATGGATTTCGTCACAGGTTTGTCGAGAACTCAAAACGGGAACGACACAATTTGGGTGATCGTTGATCGCCTCACGAAGTCAGCGCACTTTCTAGCAATCAAGGAAATAGATAAGTTCTCACAACTACCTGAGCTCTACCTAAAGGAAGTGGTTTCTAGGCACGGGGTGCCGACATCTATTATTTCTGACCGTGACCCGCATTTTATCTCAGATTTGTGGCAGTCGATGCACAAATCATTCGGCTCGTGTCTCGATATGAGCACTGCTTATCACCCGCAGACGGATGGTCAAAGTGAGCGAACCATCCAGACACTTGAAGATATGTTACGAGCATGCGTGATTGATTTTGGCAAGGGTTGGGAGAAACACTTGCCTTTGATAGAGTTTTCTTACAACAATAGCTACCATACCAGTATTCAAGCAGCTCCATTCGAAGCATTGTATGGACGAAAGTGTCGTTCACCTCTCTGTTGGGCTGAGGTGGGTGACAGCCAGGTCACAGGCCCTGAACTTGTGTTGGAAACTTCAGAAAAGATTGTTCAGATCAGGAATCGGATGGTAGCAGCGCGCGACCGTCAGAAAAGTTACACTGATAAGCGTAGGAAACCTTTGGAATTTGAAGTTAATGATCATGTCATGTTGAAGGTCTCACCCTGGAAGGGTGTGGTGCGTTTTGGGAAACGCGACAAGCTTAACCCTCGTTATGTAGGGCCATTCAAAATTCTGGAGTGAATTGGTAAAGTGGCCTACAAGTTAGAGTTACCTGCTGAGTTAGGTAACGTCCATGATGTTTTCCATGTCTCCCAGTTAAAGAAGTGTTTGTCTGATGAAACACTTGTGGTACCGTTTCTAGAGCTGAGAATCGACGACAAGTTGCAGTTTGTCTAAGAACCAATCGAAATCATGGACCGGGAAGTCAAGGTCCGTAAGCACAGCCGTATTCCGATCGTGAGAGTTCGTTGGAACTCAAGACGTGGACCGGAGTTCACGTGGGAACGCGAGGATCAGATGAAGCTTAAGTACCCACATTTATTCCCAGAAGACAAGTCCGAGTCTGACAAACCAAAATCTGGCACGACTAGTGAATTTCAGGATGAAATTCCCAATCAAGTTGGGGATGATGTGGCACCCACGGAGAATGCACAGTCATCTTGATCTAACACCGTACCATTTTGGATTGCTTGTCAAATTTCGGGACGAAATTTCTTTCAAGTTGGGGATGATGTGACAACCCGAGATTTCAAGTTCATTCATTTACGTACTTCTTGTTCTTGTGTGTGACAAATCTGTTTGGATAAATTGTTTATGTTAATGTGAAGTAATATGGTTTGAAAGATTAGAGTTAGGAGGATTGATGTGTATGATTAATGAATTGTTATGTCGATTGTAAAAGCTTAAGACTTGCAAGTGTTTCGCCACACAATACCCGCGACGAAAGACCCAAATGAAACATGAGTTTCGCCATCATCAACTAATTGACGAAACATGGGTTTCGTCGGGTACATGATTCGCCGAACTGGGCTTGGGCCCAAATGAAACCAGACACGCTAACTTTCTTATTTAAACCTAAACTCGCGTAACCCTAAACTTTTCCTCAACTGTAAACGTCGGCAACATCATTCATCTCCTTTGAAGCCTTCTTGCATTGACGTGTTTATCTCACCGATCGGTTAGTGGTTAGTAAACCTTTATGTGATTCTTTATGTGATTCCTGTTCGTGTGCACTTGATCTGGTTATTGTGAAACCACTGCATGATCTTATGTCTAGTTTGTAGTTCGATAGGATTGATGTTAGTCTTAGAATTGCATGCTGTGACAACCCGCACAAAACCAGGTATCCGTACAACTTAATTAATGATTAATTATTACTTGATTACTGTGCTTGATTGAAACTAGCTGATAAACTGCTACCTGCATACTGATACATGCACTTACTTGCATCATACTTTATTTGCTGTCACTACATTATTTACGTGCTGAACCCTAGTGACAAACATGATGCACAAAAAGCACAGTAGCACCAAACGGATACACAGTGAACATGCTGATATAACCAGCATCAGGCAAATACTGCCTCAAGGCCTGTTAAGAGCCTCATATATTTTGGCTACACTGGTAGTGAGTGTAGGATATAAGGGTTGTGTTACCGCGTCTCTAGGGGATAAGATACACTGATTCGGATGTGCCAGAACGTACTTTAAGTACCAAACACAGCACTTTAAATAATTTAACCAGCTTCTAGCTGACTAGTAAAGTGCCAAAAATGAGAAAATAATACTAGACACTTTCTAAAGTGTCGGGAAAACAAACTGTGTCACTAAAAATGTAATAACGACACTTTAAAGTCTTTTGTAACACTTTAACGGATTACCATCCAACCGGACACCCGGACTTTACCCGGAACATGAAAATTTTATTATTTTCACTTTTTATATTTTTCTGAGCCAGTTAGGGTCCCTGATTACCCTAACACCCATCATGACACATAACATAACACTAACTAAGTTAGATACTTAGTTAACCTTACTTAACCTAAACTAATCACTAACCATCTAATTAAAATCGAACCATGGACCCCCCCCCCCTTGCTCTCGTAACCGGCCCCTCCACCTAGGGGGCACCAATGTGTACTTAGTGATTTGGGAGATCTTGCCATGTCTAAAATCCACACTACATATGAACCAATGGACAATAGCACCTTAAACTTCCTATAAATACACACACTAACTCTAGAGATCACACCACTTATCACAACACAAAATCACTCTCTCTTTCTCTCTTGTGGCTCTCGGCCGAACCCCACTCACACCACCTCCATATTTTCGGCTTTGGTACTTCACATCCCAAGATCATTCACGCATTAAGGATCACGCATTAGAAGGTTTGGTGCAAGCGGAACGCGAAGGACCTCAACCGTTGGCTTTTATCCACGCGGTTTTCGTCACAACTCTTCCCTAGCCTTGAGCTAGAGGTATAACCTTTAAAACTCGTTTTCACACATATCTAAAGTGGTTAAAAGAACTTCCGTCGGTTAAATATCGTAAACACGCGTTTTGAATCCTTAAAGTCTAGTAAAATCACTAAAATGGAGGTTAATAGCATATGTCTTGTGTAAAAGTCGTAGGACTTGAAATTTGTGCTTATTGTGACCCGATCTATAATGTGGTAGCTCAAATCTTCGTTTAACCCGACTTTGTAAAATCACGTATCATCACATAAGCTTGTTTTTGAAAGATACAAGGGTTAAAAGTGAAACACTACCACATTTTAGAGACATGAACTTGTAGAGAAATATTTTACTTGTGTAAAAGTATCTTAACCGGTAAAATGGTGTTTAAAACTAGCGGATCTACGTATCCGCAAGTGGTATTTTTGAAAGACCACACTTTAAAGAAATCATGTTTTTCTAAAAGATGGATCTTGCACTAATGAATATGATTTTATAAACCACAAGTGTATAGACACTTGTAAAATAAAGAGATCCGACAAAGAAGTGTATTTGTCACTTGTTACTAGAAGTTGTAAAGACGGTTTTCTCTAAACACGAGGTCTTTACAAGATTAAAGTTACTTTATATAGAGATCTACATATATAAGGATGATTTACATTATTAATGCGGAAAAACTGCAAGTTCATGCGATTATGCAAATTTACATACTTGTTGACTAGTTTGATGTGTCGGAAATTGTTTGATTGAATAAAGAAGTTGATTGAGTTGATTTATTAAAAGAAAATGATACGCTTAAAAGCGTGGTCACCTCCAGTGACAGAGGAAACTCTGGCGAAATTTTCTAAAAACCTAACACTTAGACTTTTTACACAACAAGTGTTAGAACTATTTTTGAACATACTTTCGAAACATAAATTTCGCCAGCACTATATTTTACTAAACATTCGGAGGTGAGATTTTCACAAAGATTAACGTGACAAATATATTTGTCACAACACTGTTTATGATTATTTTGTGAAATACATAAATATTATTTTAGAGTGAAAATAATATTTACAAGCGTTAATGATTCCAAAACTTTGCGAACGCTTCCACAAACATATAAGTTACACCGATAATTACATTACCACAAGATTGATAAAACGTAACTTACGCATATGTATTGTATCCCCCATCCTTGGGAAGAAGAATAACTATCAAGCATATACAAAATGTAACACGAAATAGTTGTCTAACTATTTCCCGCAAACATAAACTGTAAAGCTAAAGCACGGCCGTCCGTCTAATAGAATTAGCACTTGTAGGTCGTTGCACAGATTACTGCTTCAGAGACGCTTGATAGAGTTTACGCATCCACTGTGAGTTCATGTCCCCCTTTTCTCTAACTGTTTTCAGTTTTCTTAACTGCGGGGGTGAAATACATGTTACTTTGTTTACAAGTACTTTATACACGGTATGAATTACGTAAGGAGGTTTAGATCATGTGAATGGGTAGTTAGAACCCCGAGGGACTCGAGCGGTAGATCTATTTGGGTGTAGCGAGCCCAGCTCCCGGTCCAACAGAACAGGCCTCTCGAAGGACTAACAGAACGGATCCGGAGTGACTTGGTACCCAACGCAAAATCAGCTAGGGTTGTATCTTACTTACTTGCATTTCACGACATGCTAATGGCCTTGCAAACCATTGGTGATCACAAGTCCTCTTACACTGCTACATACCAGGAAACTTTTTATACTTACAAGTGTTTTACTTACTCACTTGCACATGAACTCGCTCAACATTATTGTTGATTTTTCAACTCACATGTATTTCAGGAAATTAACGGATTCTGGCACGGTATGAACGTTTTCCGCTGCAACCTTTCATGAAGTCATCTAGGTTTAGGGTTGTGCCTCTTTCCTGGACAAGGCATAATCCCTAAATCACGTTTATGTCTTATTTTAAGTTGTAATGTTATTGAACAAGGTTATGGATACTAGAGTATGTCCGCGTTAAACAATGGTAATGTTTGTTGATTTTTAACTTAATGATGACTTGCATGGTTTTTAAATTCATATAGCTTTGTTATGATTAAGCTATGGTATTAAGAAGTCACACCAAAAATTAACCACGCTTCCGCAAAGCCAGGGTGTGACAGCTTGGTATCAGAGCTCTGATCATAGCGAACTAGGATTCTGTCTCGAGTCTAGACTATGATCACTAGGGCTCTCACGAAAACATTTTTCTGCATACCACTTAAGTCCAGATCCACACTTTTTACAAACAAATGTTGAGCACATTTTATTAATTATAAGTCAGCTTGGAGGGCTGAGGATCGATCTGGAGGATCGAGGTGAATAAGGTAGTTGAGCACGTTGATTTGTTATAAGGTTCGATCTGGAGGATCGAGGTGAATAAGGTAGTTGAGCACGTTGATTGTTATAAGGTTCGATCTGGAGGATCGAGGTTTGGTTTAAGTGAAGGATAGAACAGTCTTGTAGACTAGATGGTTTTGACTAGTAAGACTAGGAGAAATTATGTGATGCCCTACTTGGTGACTTATGTGATTATCTGATTATGAGATTGACTGTTTGTGCATACTTGTGTTTATGTTACAGATACATGGATCCGGTTGATTCAGGTGGTTCAGACATCACCAACCCCAGGCGTGTTGTGTCAGATGATTTAGAGTCCTCGGAGCACGAGGTGTACACGTCAGACTTTACCAGTACCGACGATGACGACTTCCAGCCATTCGCCCTACCTGATGGCGACGATGAGCTCCCTATTGATATACCGGCCGGGGATTTGCCACTAGCGGTGATCCCTGCTCCCATACCCCTTGCTGCTTACCCTGTTCAGGAGTTACCATTCGACGGCGATAAGGACGACGTCGACTTGTTCGCGGAGGAGCCTATGGAGGACGTTCAGGGCGAGGCCCTACCCGCTGTTGCCCCTCTACTGATTGCAGATGCTCCGGCTGCGGAGGCACCTGCACTTTCCCCAGCCCAGGACTCCTCTGAGTCTGTGGCTTCTGCACCGACACATACCCTTAGTGCGCAGCACTACTCTCACGAGTCAGATTCTGATCATGCATCTTCTGTCGCCCCCATCCCCAGTCCCACTTTTGACCACGAGGACGTGGAGGATTCCGACCCTATGTTTCCCCCAGGGTTCGACCCTGATCGTGATTTGGAGTTTGTCCCTATGGACGAGATGATGGAGGATCCTGCTGATCCTATTGATCCTTTCGACCCGATTGATCCTGATTTTGACTTTGATATGGCATTCGATGACTTGGAGCCTGCCCTTGCCCCTGAGCAGGCAGCTGCTCTTGATGTATTACCAGAGCATGACCCTATGCATGCAGATATACCCCTTGAGCCCATTGCTGTTGATCCCATTGATCCTCTACCCCTTGTTGCTGTACCTGTTGACCCACCATTTGAGCACTTGGCACCTGTCGACCCTGTTGTAGCCCCTTTATTTGATCCCGTTCCCATAGAGCCCGGACATGCACCGTTCGCGGCACAGATGGATCCACCGGACGAGGCCGCACAGCACGGGTGGATCCCGGCTGATGAGGACGTCCCACCGTTACCCCCACAGATTCCAGACGCTAGACACACTGACTTTTCGTTTCAGGTTCCCATGTTTATACCTCCAGCAGGGCCTGGAGAGGGCTCTTCAGCCCACCCATCAGGGCATGTACCGATGCCCATGCCTTTCTTACCACAGATGCCTTTTGTTCCACCTATTACTGCTCCTTTTGGGATGGCACCCTTTGACCCCACACGTGAGCCACTGCTGTGGTCACCATTTTCCCCTATGCCACCCACTGATCCATACCACAGGTTCCACGTGGGACACACTATCGAGGATGTATTGATGTCATTTGTACACCAGCATGAGTCGCATGAGCAGCGACTACAGGAGTTGGAGAGAGCCCGCCTGCAGCCATGTCAGTGCCATGGCCGGGTACCCTCTCCGTTACAGCCGTTTCGACCATTACCCCCTGACTATGCTGCTCGTCTTGCTACTTTGGAGCAGCAGATTGCCTCCGTTATTCGCACGCAGCAGGCGATGGAGGCAGATTGGTTAGAGATGCGCCGTTTGTTTTATACCCGTTTTCCTCCTCCACCACCACCATCTGCTTGAGCTCATCGATGCCACATGGGTAGGCGAGTGAGAAGGCGGCGATTGCTTTTACTTGCACAGCATTTTTGAGGAGACTACGTTATGATTTGACTTTTGTAATGTACTTGATGTTGTACTGATACTGATGTAGCTTTTGACAGGGGTGATGTAGCCCCAGTGATTCATGATTGTATGTATACACTTACGATGTGGTCTCATTATTATGGCAATCGCAGTTTTCTCACCATATTTGGATTCGCTTGATTACTTATTTGCATTGTTATGGTATGGGATGTTGTGTGATTGATATTTGTGATATGTGATAACATGAGATGCTGTGTGATTATACTATTACTACCGTTATATACGTACGCTATATTACGAACTGATTTACGTATTATACATCGGAGCCTTCTATGGCCTAATCAACTTAAACCATCTTTTAGAAAGATGCCGCCAAGACGACAACAACAGCCTATGCCTACTACTCAGGAAGAGCTACAACAAGTCATTGCTGCTGCCATAGCGCAGTACGCAGCTTCTCAGCCAGGAGGGAGCGGAAGTGTTAATCAAGGCAATAACAATCCACCTCACGGTAATACTACGCCATTCGAACCTACCATGAACTAGTTGGAGATTTTAGCGGTGATGCTAATGCCAAACACATGTTTTAACATACGTGCAGGATGCACCTACAAGCAGTTCTTAGACTGCAAACCAGTTAACTTCGATGGCATGGGAGGTGCAGTTGCCTTCACCCGCTGGGCTGAGAAAACCGACTCTGTCATACGCATGAGCAAGTGTGCTGAGGACCAACAAGTTACGTACATTTCAGGGCTATTTCTCGACGGAGCCCTATCTTGGTGGAACTTACAAGTTCAAACCTTAGGCGAAGCTGCCGCCTACGCCCTGACTTGGGCCGAATTGAAAGAACTGATGCGCCGAAAGTACTGTTCACGCGCAGAGATTCAGAGGTTGGAGACTGAATTCTGGCACTTAAAGATGGATGGTCCGAAAGTAGCAGAGTACGTTCAGAGGTTTCATGACCTATCTCAAGTGGTTCCTTACATGGTTACGCCTGAATACAAACGAATCGAGCGCTTCATTTGGGGTTTGGCTCCCCAAATAATAAGCATGGTAACCTCCTCCAAACCAGCGACTATCACTGAAGCCATCGATTTGAGCGTGGCTCTCACCGAGGAGGGGATTCGTTTAAACAAGTTTGGTGATGTAAAGGCAAAGGAGAAAGAGACGCATGTTGAGTCGTCCGGAAGTAACAAAAGAAAGTTTTCGAACTTCAAGCTAAGTGTTAGCGGTGATGGAAAGAGAGGAGCACCAAGCACGCCAGCTCAGGGTGCAGCTGGCGGTGGAAGGAGAGGAAAGGGATATATGGGCACCCATCCCAGGTGTAGTGCCTGCCAACGACACCATTCTGGTCATTGTGGGCTAAAAGTATGTGAAGCATGTGGGAAACGTGGTCACTCTAAGGACACCTGTTGGGTTGGTACTGGCCGTGGAGGCCAGGGAGGATATGGAAATAGAAATGATAACCGGGGTGGAAATGGGAATCGCCAGCAAGGAAATTTTGGAGGAAACAGAAACCGAAGCAACAATGCAAACCAGGCTGGCAATGCCAACCAGAACAACACCCCAGCTGGAAATGGGGATGGTAATGGGCAAAGGCTCGGATGCTACAATTGCGGGGAAATCGGGCATTTTAAGAAGAATTGCCCAACACTGAATCAAGCCCGTGGTAGAGTGTTTCAACTTGAAGCTAGAGAAGCACGTCAAGATCCAAATGTTGTTACCGGTACGTTCCCTATCAATCAACGCTATGCATCCGTTTTATTTGATACTGGTGCCGATTATAGCTTCGTATCGTTAGAATTTAAGAATATGCTTGGGTTAGCTGCTAATAAGTTAGACATACCCTACTCGGTCGAATTAGCTAATGGAAAGTTAGTTGGAGCCGACGAAGTAATCAGAGGTTGTGCGATAGAATTGGGAGAGCGCGAGTTTACTCTGGATCTACTACCGGTCCCATTGGGAAGCTTCGACGTGGTAGTAGGAATGGATTGGTTATCCAAGAACAAGGCGGAGATAGTATGTCACGAGAAAGTTGTTCGTATCCCAACTGACGATGGTGAGACAATTGTGGTTCACGGAGAGAAGCGTGACACACCGCTAAGGTTCATCAGCTGCTTGAAGGCAAGGAAGTGTTTACGGAAAGGATGTGTTGCTTTTCTGGCACACATCGTAGACAAGAAGGCTGCCGAGCCAACAATCGAAGACATCCCTGTCGTAAGGGAGTATCCAGAAGTCTTCCCAGAAGACTTACCTGGACTGCCACCTCAGAGGCAAGTGGAGTTTCACATTGACTTAGTTCCAGGCGCCGCGCCGGTGGCTAAGGTACCATACAGACTTGCTCCATCAGAGATGCAGGAATTGTCAACACAGCTTCAGGAGCTGTTAGATAAAGGTTTTATCCGACCAAGCTTCTCGCCTTGGGGAGCTCCGGTCTTGTTTGTCAAGAAGAAAGACGGAAGTTTCCGTATGTGTATTGACTACAGAGAATTGAACAAGCTGACGATAAAGAACAGGTATCCACTGCCAAGGATCGACGATCTGTTCGATCAACTCCAAGGTTCAAGCTGTTACTCTAAGATCGATCTTCGATCTGGATACCACCAATTAAGGATACAGGAGGAAAGTATCCCGAAAACAGCCTTCCGAACTCGTTATGGACACTACGAGTTCCTCGTGATGCCATTTGGTTTAACCAATGCGCCTGCAGTGTTTATGGACTTGATGAATAGAGTTTGCAAGCCATACTTAGACAAGTTCGTGAATGTATTCATCGACGACATCCTGATTTACTCAAAGACGAAGGCTGAACACGAACAACATCTTAGAACCATTTTGGAGCTGCTAAAGAAGGAGCAACTGTACGCCAAATTCTCCAAGTGCGAGTTTTGGCTACGCGAAGTCCAGTTTCTTGGACATGTGGTTAATGGGGATGGAATTCATGTTGATCCCACAAAGATCGAGGCAATCAAGAATTGGGAAACGCCTACAACGCCAACCGAGATTCGACAATTCTTGGGTTTGGCTGGCTACTATCGAAGGTTCATCGAGGATTTTTCGAAAATCGCTCAACCGTTGACGCTCCTGACCCAGAAGGATAAGACGTTTGATTGGGGAATCAAACAGGACGAAGCGTTTCAGATATTGAAAGATAAGCTCTGCAACGCGCCAATCTTAGCTCTACCAGAAGGTACCGACGATTTTGTGGTATACTGCGACGCATCGCGTCAGGGATTGGGATGTGTGTTGATGCAACGCCAAAAGGTCATTGCTTACGCATCACGCCAGCTGAAAGTGCACGAGAAGAATTATACCACACACGATTTAGAGCTTGGCGCAGTGGTTTTTGCACTAAAGATCTGGAGACACTACCTGTATGGTACGAAGTGCACAATTTTCACAGATCACAAGAGCCTGCAACATATATTTAACCAGAAGGAGTTAAATATGAGGCAAAGACGATGGGTTGAGTTACTAAACGATTACGACTGCGAGATCAAGTATCACCCGGGGAAGGCAAATGTAGTTGCCGATGCCCTAAGTCGTAAAGAAAGAATCAAGCCCATAAGGGTTAGAGCTCTGGAAATGATTGTACGAACCGACCTTCCCTCGCGCATTCGTGCTGCACAAAAGGAAGCTCTCAAGAAGGGAAACCTTGAGGAAGAATATCTCCGTGGAATGGAGAAGCTTTTGGTACCAAACGAGGAAGGGACGTTACATTTTGAGAAAAGGATTTGGGTTCCTCTGTTTGGTGGATTGAGGGAAGTTATTTTCAACGAAGCGCACAAGTCACGGTACTCTATCCACCCTGGATCGGATAAGATGTACCAGGATCTTAAAGATTACTATTGGTGGCCTAGGATGAAAGGCGACGTTGCTGTCTATGTGAGCAAATGTTTAACGTGCGCTAAGGTCAAGGCAGAATACCAGAAGCCTTCGGGACTTCTGCAACAACCTGAGATTCCCAAATGGAAATGGGAACAAATCTCAATGGATTTTGTTACAAAACTGCCAAGAACGCCAAGAGGCCATGATATGATTTGGGTGATTGTAGACCGCCTAACAAAATCCGCACATTTTCTGCCAATCAGGGAGAAAGACAGTACTAGTAAACTTGCGGAAATTTACATGAGAGAGATCGTAGCACGACATGGAGTACCACTCTCGATCATCTCTGATAGAGACGGAAGATTTGTGTCAAGAATATGGCAATCTTTCCAAGAATCTTTTGGCTCACAATTGAATCTGAGCACTGCATTCCATCCGCAAACCGATGGCCAGAGCGAGCGAACAATACAAACGTTGGAAGACATGCTGAGGGCATGTGTCATGGATTTAGGAGGTAGCTGGGATAAACACTTACCCTTGGTCGAATTTTCGTACAACAACAGCTACCACACCAGTATTGGTGTTGCGCCTTTTGAAGCCCTATACGGACGCAAGTGCCGATCCCCACTATGTTGGTCTGACGCAGGTGATAGGCAACTTGCTGGTCCCGAGATCGTCCAAGAGACGACAGATAAGATCGCGCAAATACTCAAACGCATCGAAGCCGCTCGCCACAGGCAAAAGGCCTACGCGGATCCAAACCGGAAGCATGTGGACTTCCAAGTCGGAGAGATGGTATTATTGAAGGTTTCACCCTGGAAAGGGGTAGCGCGCTTTGGAAAGCGAGGAAAGTTGAATCCACGCTACATTGGTCCCTTTAGAATTCTAGAAAGAATTGGGACAGTAGCGTACAAGTTGGACCTGCCCGCTGAACTGAATGGTGTTCACGATACATTTCATGTATCCAATTTAAAGAAAAGTCCAACTCAAGTTGACGTTGCCATTCCTATCGACGAGATTCATATTGACGACACGCTCCACTTCGTTGAAGAACCTGTCGAGGTCACGGATTGGAAAGTTAACAAGACCCGCCGGAGCAGTGTCAAACTCGTCAAGGTACGTTGGAATGCCAGACATGGTCCTGAATTCACATGGGAACGTGAGGACCGGATGAAAGAGAAATACCCCCACTTATTTCCCAAGAACACTGCATCTACAAGCAGAACTTAAAATTTCGGGACGAAATTTATTTAACGGGGGGAGAATGTGACAACCCGCACAAAACCAGGTATCCGTACAACTTAATTAATGATTAATTATTACTTGATTACTGTGCTTGATTGAAACTAGCTGATAAACTGCTACCTGCATACTGATACATGCACTTACTTGCATCATACTTTATTTGCTGTCACTACATTATTTACGTGCTGAACCCTAGTGACAAACATGATGCACAAAAAGCACAGTAGCACCAAACGGATACACAGTGAACATGCTGATATAACCAGCATCAGGCAAATACTGCCTCAAGGCCTGTTAAGAGCCTCATATATTTTGGCTACACTGGTAGTGAGTGTAGGATATAAGGGTTGTGTTACCGCGTCTCTAGGGGATAAGATACACTGATTCGGATGTGCCAGAACGTACTTTAAGTACCAAACACAGCACTTTAAATAATTTAACCAGCTTCTAGCTGACTAGTAAAGTGCCAAAAATGAGAAAATAATACTAGACACTTTCTAAAGTGTCGGGAAAACAAACTGTGTCACTAAAAATGTAATAACGACACTTTAAAGTCTTTTGTAACACTTTAACGGATTACCATCCAACCGGACACCCGGACTTTACCCGGAACATGAAAATTTTATTATTTTCACTTTTTATATTTTTCTGAGCCAGTTAGGGTCCCTGATTACCCTAACACCCATCATGACACATAACATAACACTAACTAAGTTAGATACTTAGTTAACCTTACTTAACCTAAACTAATCACTAACCATCTAATTAAAATCGAACCATGGACCCCCCCCCCTTGCTCTCGTAACCGGCCCCTCCACCTAGGGGGCACCAATGTGTACTTAGTGATTTGGGAGATCTTGCCATGTCTAAAATCCACACTACATATGAACCAATGGACAATAGCACCTTAAACTTCCTATAAATACACACACTAACTCTAGAGATCACACCACTTATCACAACACAAAATCACTCTCTCTTTCTCTCTTGTGGCTCTCGGCCGAACCCCACTCACACCACCTCCATATTTTCGGCTTTGGTACTTCACATCCCAAGATCATTCACGCATTAAGGATCACGCATTAGAAGGTTTGGTGCAAGCGGAACGCGAAGGACCTCAACCGTTGGCTTTTATCCACGCGGTTTTCGTCACAACTCTTCCCTAGCCTTGAGCTAGAGGTATAACCTTTAAAACTCGTTTTCACACATATCTAAAGTGGTTAAAAGAACTTCCGTCGGTTAAATATCGTAAACACGCGTTTTGAATCCTTAAAGTCTAGTAAAATCACTAAAATGGAGGTTAATAGCATATGTCTTGTGTAAAAGTCGTAGGACTTGAAATTTGTGCTTATTGTGACCCGATCTATAATGTGGTAGCTCAAATCTTCGTTTAACCCGACTTTGTAAAATCACGTATCATCACATAAGCTTGTTTTTGAAAGATACAAGGGTTAAAAGTGAAACACTACCACATTTTAGAGACATGAACTTGTAGAGAAATATTTTACTTGTGTAAAAGTATCTTAACCGGTAAAATGGTGTTTAAAACTAGCGGATCTACGTATCCGCAAGTGGTATTTTTGAAAGACCACACTTTAAAGAAATCATGTTTTTCTAAAAGATGGATCTTGCACTAATGAATATGATTTTATAAACCACAAGTGTATAGACACTTGTAAAATAAAGAGATCCGACAAAGAAGTGTATTTGTCACTTGTTACTAGAAGTTGTAAAGACGGTTTTCTCTAAACACGAGGTCTTTACAAGATTAAAGTTACTTTATATAGAGATCTACATATATAAGGATGATTTACATTATTAATGCGGAAAAACTGCAAGTTCATGCGATTATGCAAATTTACATACTTGTTGACTAGTTTGATGTGTCGGAAATTGTTTGATTGAATAAAGAAGTTGATTGAGTTGATTTATTAAAAGAAAATGATACGCTTAAAAGCGTGGTCACCTCCAGTGACAGAGGAAACTCTGGCGAAATTTTCTAAAAACCTAACACTTAGACTTTTTACACAACAAGTGTTAGAACTATTTTTGAACATACTTTCGAAACATAAATTTCGCCAGCACTATATTTTACTAAACATTCGGAGGTGAGATTTTCACAAAGATTAACGTGACAAATATATTTGTCACAACACTGTTTATGATTATTTTGTGAAATACATAAATATTATTTTAGAGTGAAAATAATATTTACAAGCGTTAATGATTCCAAAACTTTGCGAACGCTTCCACAAACATATAAGTTACACCGATAATTACATTACCACAAGATTGATAAAACGTAACTTACGCATATGTATTGTATCCCCCATCCTTGGGAAGAAGAATAACTATCAAGCATATACAAAATGTAACACGAAATAGTTGTCTAACTATTTCCCGCAAACATAAACTGTAAAGCTAAAGCACGGCCGTCCGTCTAATAGAATTAGCACTTGTAGGTCGTTGCACAGATTACTGCTTCAGAGACGCTTGATAGAGTTTACGCATCCACTGTGAGTTCATGTCCCCCTTTTCTCTAACTGTTTTCAGTTTTCTTAACTGCGGGGGTGAAATACATGTTACTTTGTTTACAAGTACTTTATACACGGTATGAATTACGTAAGGAGGTTTAGATCATGTGAATGGGTAGTTAGAACCCCGAGGGACTCGAGCGGTAGATCTATTTGGGTGTAGCGAGCCCAGCTCCCGGTCCAACAGAACAGGCCTCTCGAAGGACTAACAGAACGGATCCGGAGTGACTTGGTACCCAACGCAAAATCAGCTAGGGTTGTATCTTACTTACTTGCATTTCACGACATGCTAATGGCCTTGCAAACCATTGGTGATCACAAGTCCTCTTACACTGCTACATACCAGGAAACTTTTTATACTTACAAGTGTTTTACTTACTCACTTGCACATGAACTCGCTCAACATTATTGTTGATTTTTCAACTCACATGTATTTCAGGAAATTAACGGATTCTGGCACGGTATGAACGTTTTCCGCTGCAACCTTTCATGAAGTCATCTAGGTTTAGGGTTGTGCCTCTTTCCTGGACAAGGCATAATCCCTAAATCACGTTTATGTCTTATTTTAAGTTGTAATGTTATTGAACAAGGTTATGGATACTAGAGTATGTCCGCGTTAAACAATGGTAATGTTTGTTGATTTTTAACTTAATGATGACTTGCATGGTTTTTAAATTCATATAGCTTTGTTATGATTAAGCTATGGTATTAAGAAGTCACACCAAAAATTAACCACGCTTCCGCAAAGCCAGGGTGTGACACATGCTAACAAGGTTTGATGATTGACTGATAACAAGGAATCGATCAGATTCGAACAGTGGGTGTTTGGTTAGGGTTAGTTGTTAAAAAGGGTTTTGAACTGTTATTAAATCTGAGAATTTAGAACATGCATGATTGAGATTAAACCTGAGAATCTGTGCACACTCATGTTGTGGTATGCTAAATCTATTTGATGAATTAGATGATAACAGGAAGTCGTTTAGCAATCGTATAAGAGATACGTGAAACTGTGTTGGTTTGGGTTGGGGAGATGATGAATCTGTGAAAGGGTAAGCGACGAAACAAAGCACGACGAAACATGGGTTGTTTCGTCGACAAACATCATGGCAAAACATGGGAGTTTCGTCGACCATCATTCTGACGAAACCCATGGGCTTTTGTAACACCTCACTTCGACGGAAGATAACCTTTCGTCACCCGGGGATGTTTCACCGTGTGAGTCTCTGATGTGAACAGTAAGTGCTGTGACGTGTATGATGATAGACATTTGTTAGTATGATAGACTCACCTGTTATTCTGTGTGTAACTCACATGTGAACCTACGATTAGGAGAGTGAAATTGTTAACTGATATACAGTGATTTTTGCAAGAGGTATGAACTGTGTAAAAACAATGACTTGTTTAATTGTGGAAACTTTATGAATAAATAACTACTGTGTTACTTGTGTGCACATTATGACTATACGTGAACGTAAACTGATTATGAGTGCTTGAATACCATAGGGTGTAACTGTTTAAGTGAGAACCAGTAATTAAGCAAACCGAGCAAACCAAGGTGAGTTCACTGCTCTTTTTCCAAGCATGCATCCCGGGGAGGGATATCTGGTAATTGTTCCGGGGAGGAACGTCGGGTTATTGGGATGTTGGTTATTACACTCATTTCTATCATTTAAGACCCCTTACATCTACCGATAGTTGCCGGGGAGGCAACGAGGTTATTAGTTGATAGCGCTATTAGGTTTGACACCCTCACACCGTACCGGGGAGGACGTGCGTGAACTAATTACCTTTACCACTTGACCAATGTTTTGATAGAGACATTGGGGTTGGGCAAATAAATCTTGTAGCCATCTTCGGTAATCGAGTTAATAACAACATCAAATCAAATCGTTGAACTGTTTTATACTCATATCTGGTAACTAAACGCGTTAACAAAACTTTGAACTCACTAGCGTCGTCTGACACACTTGTCTGCATGCTTGTAGGTCGTTCGATTCTTTATATGGACTTGCTATCTGGGAGTGCTGGAGTGGTCATGGGTCAAGACTCTTGGATACTTGCTTCGTTGATTATGAACACTTGTTTTGAAACTATTGGTTTACAGTTTTCATTATGCTTCTGCTGAACAACTACTTTGGTTTAACTTATGTCTTGGATTTATATTTTTGAAATTAATGGAATGTTTTATTTAAATATTATTCGTAGTTCAATGTGATTGGTGGCTTGGATCCTGGTACGTCAAACGCCCCGCGGTGATTCCGCATGTAGTATTTTGGGGGTGTGACAAATGGAGTTAATCTCCAAGCTGTGATTGACGCAGCTGTAGGAAAGGCCATGGAAAAGGTCATGAAACAGTTCAAAGAGCCGAGTGCTACTCGCTTCAAATCCTATTCAAAACCACATTCAAATGCTCATGAAAAGAGCTTTGTTCACACTTCGAATGTGAAGGACGGACCAAAGGAGGAGGATAACTCCCAAAAATCTAAGAAAAAGAGCAAGTATGAGCTTAATAAGAACCAACAAAAGTTCAGTAAGAAGCCTGTATGTAAGCACTGCTATAAGAGACACTGGGGACAGTATCGAATAGAGCAAAGGTCAAAGCATTGTGGCATTTGTAAAAGAACCAGTCATCAGTCCCCACGAATGTAGGGACATAAAGAATCGGTCTGTTTAGGCTGTGGCGAGAAAGACCACATTCGTACCAATTTCCTAAAGCTGTCAATGAAGGTACAACTAAGCTTGGAAAACTTTTGTGTATACTCATAAGAACTCCAGATACTGAGTATAAGGTAGAACTTACCAATGAAACCACAAAGATCGTTTCCTCTATTTTCGTCAATGATCCTTCTGAAAAATCTAAGAGTACTCTTTCTTCGAATAGAGTACGACAATATATGTTATTCTAACTATTTTCTCATTGATTTCTATCAACTGCAAGTGCCAACTATGTTTGATAAAAGCGCCATATGAGGATTGGCGTATCCTAGTGTATCCCATAGATTGCGTCCATGCCTGATCAGTATGGAGGTTTAATGCATGGAACCACTAAGATATTCCAATGGTCATATCGTACTAAAGTCAGCTAGTGGTATTCAAAGAAGATATCCATTATAGAAATGCCTAGGTAGGCGTCTCTAGTTAAGACATCCATACACTCGTAAAACAGATGTGTCATTTGCATGGCACAAGTGACGAACAACCCTGTTTACCTCCTGAGAGGCAAAGGGGAGTTAGGATTGATATCCTATTAGGAGTTGTAACTGTTACAGAAGCTCTATATCGGTTAGCACCACCGGAAATGGAAGAACTGAGAGTCAATCAGATGAGTTATAGAAAAAGGCTTGTACAGCCTAGCTCATCGTCTTAAGAGCTCCGATTTTAGTAGATAAAGGAAAGCACGATGCAATACAATTGTGCATTGAATACTGCAACCTAACTAGGAAACAATTAAGAATCGTTATTAGCTGCCCAGGATCGTCGATTTATTCGACTAACCATATGGGTAGTCAATTCCTTAAGATTGATTTGTGTTGGACCGTATTCCGACCCTAAACAGTCAGTATGAAGCAGTTCATCTCCAAATACAAAGGCGGAATCAATGTAGATGAAGTAACACAGCTGTTCCTTTCAATTTCTTCTATATTAATGCTTTCTGGAATGATTTTGACAGAGTTTCGACACCTAGCACATGAGATGATTTCGCTCCAAGTTACATATGAGATCACATGTGTGTGATATATATAGGATGTCTGATTTCGCTTATGTGACATGACATATAAGCGAAATCACATGTGACCTTATAAGCGAAATCACCTACTAACCCTATAAGCGAAACCCTAGATGACCTAATAAGCGAAATCACTTCTAAACATGTACATAAAAGCGAAATTAACAATATAAAACCCTAATTTAACTCTCAAGACCCTATGTTGACTATCTTGACCTAAAACTTTAAGTAGACGTAGTCAACAGACATTATGTGCATCAACAGACTCCCCCTTGGATGTTGACGAAGTCTTCAGCTCCGAGTCTTCAGTCTTGGTCTTTTCTCCAACTCTCTGTCATCACCTCATAAGCATTCAATCTTCACATGTTCACAATCTTATCCTAGCTTCATCTTCAGATTTCCCTTTGACTTTTGATCCAGACTCCCCCTTTCACAGACTCCCCCTCTCAATATGCTAGAATCTGAGATATCTGGTTCAATCTTTGACAATTAGCTTCCGTGGGAATGATGAAGTCCAAAACCTGTGTCTCAAACATCAATCATTACAAACTATCTTTTCAACAATACATCACAAACTATCAGCTTTAGCAATCCACTCAAGTATTCAGGTCCAAGTTAATGACCCTGATCACTCGATTAATCTACCAAGTTCAACTTAATGACCTTGGTTGATCATTTGACGAAACAAACTGATTTTGAAAACAACAATTTACACATTTTCTGAAAATAACAAGTATCAAGTTAATGAACTTGTTTTTAACTTTTCAACAAATCAAACTCCATCAAGATAAGCTCTCCTCATTCTTCAGTTCAGAATCTCCTGCATCTGCTTCAAACATCTGAGAATCCAACAATCAACTCTCCACTTTGGTTTGTCGGAAAATAAAACAGAAATAAAATCTTTTTGGATTTTATAAAGTGTTCTAAACTAAGAAATGAAATGCAGAAAACTTAAATTTCAGAAAGTAAACAAAGTAAACTATTTACAAACATATTTTTGGCTAAGCGTGTCAGGGAATCATATCAGCTATCTGACAAATCACAAGTACCGTTAAGCTTTGATTACATACTCAGAATTAAACAATTCACCTCGATTGTCGATATACTGATCCATCTTAAATTCTCACACAAATTTCAATTTACTCAGGATATGAATTAGATGTCTTATGAACTTAGCTCATTCATGTGTCCCACCTCTTGAATATACTCCCGTATCCAGAATCCCAGATATTCAGTCTTACAGGTGAGTATACCACAAATGATATCTGTCAGGGGTTATAATGCGAGGGCCGTGAGAGCTCAGGCCGATCTTTCGATACGCAGAGAGATGACGGCTTCGACTTTCTGGTGTGTCCCCTTTAGAGGATATTTTAATTTCAACAGCAGTGACTATCAATTTTATTGTTTCATCAGCTTGCTGAGGGTGATGCTATGTTTCAAACATTTGCAGAAAGTATTATTCGAGGACTAGGTCAGAACTTCCATTCAGCAGAAGTCCCGGAATAATACCCCAAATATCACTGAGTATAAAGACCTAGTATCTCAGAATATGGGACCTTTCAAACGAGATTTCAGGGGTTACCTATATATCCAAGTAGTGTTCCCCACGAATTTCGCAAGTTTGAAATTTTAGGTTTATATCCCAAATAAATCTACTAAATGTGCGAAAACCTATCAACACATCATTAGTGAGACTGTTTAACCTTTTAAACATTCCATATCTTTAGCATACCGTGACTGTCAAGCCGATGTACTATCATTTTCCCTTTTTACACAAGCTCTTTTTATCATGGTTTTATCTGGTTTTATCATGTACTATATACATCTAATCTACTCCCCCTAAATACCAAAACAAGTAAAAAATCGACAAACCATTGTAGATTGTTTCTCGTCTTCATCCGCAACAGTACTCTCATCAACGCCAATTATGCCATCCGACACTGAAAGAAGCTTCATACCATTCAGTTTTAACAAATATTTAAACCGATTTTTATCAAAAGCTTTGGTATGTAAATCAGCTTTCTGTTCGTCAGTGTGGATTTTCTCAATTCGTATCAACTTTTTCTCAAAGCAATCACGAATAAAGAGATGACGAATTTCTATGTGTTTCGTTTTAGCGTGATGTACTGGATTCTTTGTTATATTTATTGCGGCCTCATTATCAACAAAAAGGGGTGTGTTAAGAAACTGCAAACCGTAGTCGCGCATCTGTTGCTGTATCCACAGGATCTGAGAGCAGCAACTGCTAGCAAAAACGTACTCTGCCCACATGTAGATAACGCCACAGATGTTTGTTTCTTACACTGGCAGGTAACCAATCTAGGACCAAAGAACTGACATCCTGCAGTTGTTGATTTTGAATTGACTTTGCAGCATCCGAAATCCGAATCGGAATACCCTTCGAGCGTAAAATCGCCTTTCCTAGGATACCACAACCCCAATGAAGGAGTTCCTTTCAGGTAGCGCAATATCCTCTTCACAATGATCATATGCGAAGCTCTCGGGTTAGATTGAAATCTTGCTGCGAGGCACGTTGGGTACATGATATCAGGACGTGAAGCAGTTAAGTACATCAAAGAACCTATCATGGATCGGTAAAACGTTTCATCAGCCCTGTCTCCGGTGAGATCTGGGTGAATCCCATGATTTGTTGCAAGTGGGGTAGCAGCTGGAGTAGAACTTGACATCCCAAATTTCTCTAGAATATCATGAACGTACTTCGTCTGGTGAATGAAAATTCCCTCAGGAAGTTGTTCAACTTGTAGACCCAGAAGAATTTCATCTCCCCCATTGATGACATTTCGAATTTTTGCTTCATCACTGATTCAAAATCTTTGCATAGATTTTCATTTGTTGACCCAAAGATTATATCGTCCACATAAATCTGAACTATCAAAAGATGACCATCGACCTCTTTGGTGAAAAGAGTGGCATCCACTTTTCCACGAATGAACTTGTTGGCTAGTAGGTGTTGAGACAAAGTCTCGTACCAGGCTCTCGGGGCCTGGTGTAAACCATACAGCGCTTTGTCCAATAAGTAGACCTTGTTTTTGTGGATTGGGTCAGTAAAGCCCGGTGGCTGACCGACATAAACCTCCTCTTTAACCTTCCCGTAGAGAAAAGCCGATTTAACATCTAACTGATATACTTTGAAGTTCTTCCAAGACGCAAATGCAAGAAAAATTCGGATTGCCTCTAGTCGTGCTACAGGAGCATAGACTTCTGTAAAATCAATCCCCTCCTGTTGACTAAAGCCTTGAACAACGAGTCGAGCTTTGTTCCTTATAACAACTCCTCTATCGTCTCTCTTGCACTTGAACACCCACTTGGTGTTTATCTTCCTCTGACCATCTGGTAACTCCACTAACTTCCACACTCCTAACTTTTCGAATTGGCTTAGTTCCTCCTGCATTGCATTGACCCAAGAATCTTCGGTAAGCGCCTCTTTATAAGTTCTTGGCTCAACCTGCGAGATAAAACAACTCAATGAGAATTCAGTTTGCAAAGGAGCAACTTTTGTATAAAAACATGTAAGCCCTTTATCAATCTGTCCTCGAGTGCGAACTCCTGTCTGCAGTTCTCCAATGATCAATTCCTCTGGATGATATGAAAAAGTTCGCGGCATCACTTCGCTTGGAACATCTACATTTCCCTCCAGATTAGTAACATTCTGCTCTGCATCTTGTTCACCAACTTGGTTTGTTTGACTTGAAATCTGAATTTGCTCCCCCTCAGAATCTGAATCACCATGATAAAAAACTGGCATGTTTTCAGTTTCTTGATTATCATTCTGTTCCGACTGATTATCCTGAGCAACTTCATTCTGTTGGACATCATCATGTTCACCAGCATTACTCGGACCTGCTTCATCATCATTTGAAGTTTCCTGTGATCTCCTCAAATACTCAGCTGGGAACCTTAGCTGTGACTCATATTCACGCAAAATATCCAACTCATCAAAGAAATCTTCATCATCCTCTGATTCTTCTCTCATGTCAAACGAATCCCACAGTTTGTCATAATGATAACGCCATGAATCTCTAGGATTCTGTGGCGGCATAGTATAACCTTGACATTTAACATTTGCAGCTTCAATAATCCGCTTCTCACTTGGAACGAAGACACGTCGCATCGGGTTTGCATAACCAAAAAATATTCCCTCAATGCACTTCGGACCAAACTTTCCAAAAGGCTCTATAACAGTACAGGGTGACCCGAACGGTTCTAGATACTTCAAATTCGGTTTGCGGTTATTGATTAGCTCAAAGCATGTTTTGTTGAACTTCTTGACAGTGAGAACCCTGTTGAGCGTATAGCATGCGGCGGAAACAGCTTCAGCCCAAAAATTTATCGGTAACTTTGAATCTGCAAGCATAGTTCTAGCCGTCTCGATTAGTGTCTGGTTTTTGCGTTCTGCGACTCCATTCTGCTGCGGAGTGTACGGAGCACTAAACTCATGCAAAATACCTCTTTTATCACAAAATTCTTCCATCTTGTTGTTCTTAAACTCAGTACCATTATCACTTATGATTCTTTTAATACGCCTTTGGTACAGATTCTCAATTTTCCTGAACAACGCCATCAAACTGTCAAACGTTTCATCTTTCGTCTTCAAGAATGAAACCCACGAAAATCTGGAATAATCATCAGTAACGACCAAACAGTATTTGTCTCCTGTAATACTTTTGACATTCACAGGACCAAACAAATCCATGTGAAGTCTTTCCAGAGGTCTCGAAACTGAATTGACTTGCTTTGTAGGGTGTGACTTTTTCTTCTGCTTGCCTTTGACACAGCTAATGCACTCCCCTTCTAGATGAAATCCTTTGATATTAACTCCAAGTACCAAATCATTGTGCACCAAGTGATTCATCTTCCTTAGGTGAATATGCCCCATCTTGCGGTGCCACAATCTCGATTCTTTCTCAGTTGCTCTAGACACAAAACAATGTGCTTGACCAGTAGTTGTAGTCGCTACACTCATGTCTAACACATATAAATCATTCACTCTAGGTGCCCGCATGATAATCCATTCTTCAGGAACAACAAATCCAGGTTTCAAAATCAAGCATTCTTTATCAGTGAAGTGAGTGGTATACATATTGTCACAAATCTGTGAGATACTAAGCAGATTATTCTCCAGCTCAGTGATGTAGTTAACTCTTTCAAACGTCACAATCCCATTGGATAACGTTCCTTCACCAATAATTCTACCACCTTCATGACCAGCAAATCCTACGTAACCACCATTGATATTTCTCACATCATACAGCAATGCAGTCTTCCCTGTCATATGTCTTGATGCTCCACTATCCATGATCCATCTAGATACAAGTTTTGGAAGATCCTGCACATAACAAACTTTGATTTAACCAACTTCAATAAAGATGCTGATTCATGCTTCGCGATTACCAACTAGGAAGCTCCGGCAATTCAAACTGCTTAGTCAAACAAGGTGTCCACCCAGGCCTCATCAGCCTTGGGTGTAACCTTGACTGTTTTAACTCTCGCAATTTGAATTTTAAAATTTTCAGCCTTCAAAGGTGGAAAATTTGCATCATAATCAACCTGAATTGATTCTTCAGCCTTTTTCACCTCAGAAGTTGAAATTTTCTTCTCAGTTTTAGGTTTCCACACTTGTTGAGATAATGCAACCAGCTTGTAAAATTTGTCATTTTTAGTTACCACTTTCTTTACGGGTTCATTTTTCACTTTGATGTTATCATTTTTCACATTCTTTTTCTCAACAATCATTGGTGCTTTACCCTTCACATCAACTTTCTTCATTTGTCTCTCAACAACTTCAGTCTTAGACTTGGAGTTGGTGCAATTTCTTGCAATGTGACCAACTTTGTTACATCTAAAACATGTACGAGTATCAACAACTCGACTTGTGCCTTCAGACTGAGATTGTGAGGCCCTCTTCTCAAAGAATTCTTCATTTGATTTTGAAAAAAATTCATTTTCCTCATCAGAAAGTGAACTTGAACCGTTCACAAACACCTTCTTTTCAGCAAACCTTTTGTTTTGAAAACTCTTTTTCTGATAACTCTTACCACCCCGATAACCACCCGACCAATTGTTTCGATTGTTATTATAAAAAGGTGATGGAACAACAGGCTTTTTGTAGTAAGCTTTATCTTTCTCAAAATTCATTTGCCTTTTTGTTTGTTTCAAACTGTTCACTTCTAACAACTCAACTTCAACCAATTTGAAAACATTTGTCAACTTTTTCACATTAACATTCTCAATCGGAAACTCAGAATCCGAATACAACTTATCAGATCCAGCCATCTTGTACATCACAAGACCCGGTTCATCACTTAAGTTGTTTTTGGATTTTGGTTTCTGAATGTACTTGTCCAAGAAACACCCATCTTCCTCAGTAGTGTCACTATCCATTTTTAGCACATTTTCAACAACACCTTTTACAATATCATTTTGGACACTATCGTCATTGGAAGATGTGAACGTGACATCAATGTTCTCCGGAAGTTTAACTTCACTTTCTTCCTCAATTTCAACCAACCCAGATTGCTTTTTCGTGTAGTTATCAAGAACAGGTGGTGGTACTTGATGAAAACCCACCCCAGTTCCATCAGAATACACATCTTCGCCCGCTTTGTCTTTCCCGATGGGTTTGGGAATAATGTGTTGCAACACAAAGCTTGCGGAGCTGTAACTGTTAAGCTTCAACTGGATTCGCTCGTTTTCGATTACAGCCTCTTGAACTTTAAGTTTCAGTTTAGCGATTTCATCCAGTTGTTGGTTGATTGATTCTTCTTTTACTCTAAGCACTGCTTTTAGATGTTCATTTTCTTTAAAATTTTTACCATTTCGATCATCACTATCTTTCATTGTGCTTTTTAATTTTTCAAACTTTTCAGAAATCTGACGGTTTTCAAGAATTAACTTTTCATTTTCTTGTTTAATTTTGTCATGATCAATTTTATCATTTTCAATTTGGCTAGTTAACTCTTTTATCCGTTCAGTTGAGGCTTTAACTTTCTTGTCACGATCAAGAATTTGATTCTCAACGCTTCTGACTTTTGCTGTCAGATCATCAACTTTCTTACCGTTGAGATACGTGACTGTGCTACAAAATTTGCACTCTTTGTTGCAATTTTTGCAATCAGCATTTCCATCAATTTTCTTACCTGACGCATTTGTTGACAAGTTTGAACTGACCTGGCTTTTTGACTCAGACACGGAGTTAGAGTCTACCTCAAGTGCCTTAGCAGCCAGCACTTTGTCAGCCATTTTTCCCAAGTTCTCAGCATTCAACTCCTGCGTTGTGTCAATAATGCCAGTATCAATCTTCTTTGATTTTTCTTGCTCTTCTTTCTCTTTCTCTTCTTCTTTCATTTTCTCGGTTGGAGTTCCCCACCATTTGTTTTGCCAATACTCATCCTCTTCTTTGTATTGCTGGATTATGGCTTCGATATCAAGCGTTTTGTCATCGATTGCAATATTTCCATATTCATCAAGATAACATTCCCTGTCTGGATCCCATCTATTTGCTCTCCTCGCTTCCAGAAAAATACGAGATATTCTAATTATTTTGTTTTCAGCAATCATTTTTCTGTATTGATATTTTTGCTCTTCAGTTCTATCGTCTTTCCACGGAATAGGATCGCCGTTTTTCGCCATGAATGCGTAACCAACCGCATCTTCTTCTGGTAGAACCTCTTGACTCCAATCATACCCTTCATCATCATAAATCACCGCAAGAGCTCTAGATTTCTCTCTGTTGTCTTCAACCTGCTTCAATCTAGGCGGCTCAGATTTATTCTGATGATATATTGCCTTCTTGTAATAATCATCTCTGAAAGGATTCTTCGACTCATCAGTATAAGCGTTTCTGCATTCTCGTTTGAAGTGACCTTTCTGCTTACACTTGAAGCACGTCACCTTGGACTTATCGAACCCCAATTTGGTAGATGGACCACCAATTGTTTTTCTGCCGGTAATTTCCATGAAACGCTGTGCTCGACGAACAGCACTTGCCATAGCCCAACGAATATCGATCAGCTCCATTTCCTCAGGATCAATCTGATCATAATCTTCTTTCGTCAGATTGGTGTTTCCTATCTTCCCAGCTACTAACCCTTCATACGATTCCAACACCGATGCTAGGAAGATCATCTGTTGTTTGGCCGACTCCTCATCAAAGTTCTGAGCATTCTTCAAGTCTATTGCAATGTTGCATTGAAAACGATTCTTTGCATCAAAATGACTTGCAGATGATGAAGATCCACTGTGATAACCACTGTGACTTCCACTGCTTTGACCACTTTGACTTTCTTTGCTTGCTGTGGATACATTCTCAGCAGAAAACGCAGTCTTGGGAGAAGTTGCTTTTGGCATCATGCTCTTTGGATAATATAAATCCAAATTTTGTTGATAAGATGAGTGATTAACTTTGTACGTCTTCTTCAACTCCAGCTCGTGACTTTCAAGTCTCTCAATCAACAAATCTGGAGTAAGATCTTTCGGCAAGATAGTGTTTTTTAGCATGAGAGCATAATATCTCCACTCCATCTCGTCTGGCAACGAATCGAACAACTTGTCTACTTGCTCATCATCAGGATATTTAATTCCATGTCTATCTAATTCCAGCTTTAGATGCCCAAACCTCTCGATCATTTTTGATACTGATTCATTCTTTAAACACCCAAACATATCAAACTCTTTTCTAAGAAGTTTCTTTTTGTTTTTCACGATTTCAGTACTTCCTAAACATTTCTTTTCTAACTTTACCCAAAGATCTTTTGCATTTGAATAATCGATCAATGAAATTATGTCTTCCCGGACGGATTGAAATAACAATGCCACACACTTTTGTTCAGCTACAAACGAATCAATCTCCTCAGCTGCTCTTAAAGTTTCACCATTTTTGTTTCCATTGGCTTAACCGTTTTTCAGACTTTTCCAGCTGGGAAATGCGAATGCCATCAACCAGTCTTCAAATTTTCTTGACCACCGACTGTATTCCTCGATAGCCATTAACTTTGGAGGTTTATTGAAAGTTCCAAAAGCACTTTCCAATTCCCAAGCTTCCTTTTTCTTCTCTTTTGGCGGATTCTCATTCACATTGGTTGATGAAGTATCATTGTTTCCGGAATCTCCAGCGAACGCGTACATGTCACTGAACGGGTTGAAGAATATGTCATCCATCTCGAATGTTCCTGCAAAAATCAACAATCACTTAGACAAATTTCCGAAATCTTGAACACAGTGACACAAAAGCGAAATCAGTCTGAATGACTGATAAGCGAAATCACTTTTGATGACAAATGAGCGAAATCAAAACAATGTGACAAATAAGCGAAATAGGTAATGTCACTATAAACGAAATCAGGAATCTTGACAAATAAGCGAAATCAGACGAAATCAGGTAATGTCATAATAAGCGAAATCAAACATTGTCTCTAAGAGCGAAATTAGACTTGTCCGAATAAGCGAAATCAGGTGATGTTCAGATCAGCGAAATCAGTTCATGACAGATAAGCGAAATAACACTTTGTCCGTATAAGCGAAATCTGATGAATTATGTTCTTATCAGCGAAAATAGACAACTTGAATGTCTTAATCAGTGAAATCAGGCAACTAGTTGTTTCTATCAGTGAAATCAAGCCCTTAAAGTGTCCATATGATCGAAAACAAACAACTAATGTCCGTATAAGCAAGATGTCCGTAAAAGCGAAACCTACTATGTTCGAAAAAGCGAAATCAGGTTTTAACTAGTTTTCACCATGTTTTAGTCCGTATTTCAACATGAAACTTTCTAGGGTTTGTTATTCGTAGGTTTTACACGTTATACTTGAATTTTAGACAATTTCAACCGTAGGAACTGATTAAACTCGAAAAAGTATGAAAGAAAATGAGTAGAAATGAGAGAATGATGTCGATTCAGCTGTAGTAGTATGAACTCCTCGTCCTGAAGCTCTGATACCACTTGTTGGACCATATTCCGACCCTAAACAGTCAGTATGAAGCAGTTCATCTCCAAATACAAAGGCGGAATCAACGTAGATGAAGTAACACAGCTGTTCCTTTCAATTTCTTCTATATTAATGCTTTCTGGAATGATTTTGACAGAGTTTCGACACCTAGCACATGAGATGATTTTGCTCCAAGTTACATATGAGATCACATGTGTGTGATATATATAGGATGTCTGATTTCGCTTATCTGACATGACATATAAGCGAAATCACATGTGACCTTATAAGCGAAATCACCTACTAACCCTATAAGCGAAACCCTAGATGACCTAATAAGCGAAATCACTTCTAAACATGTACATAAAAGCGAAATTAACAATATAAAACCCTAATTTAACTCTCAAGACCCTATGTTGACTATCTTGACCTAAAACTTTAAGTAGACGTAGTCAACAGACATTCTGTGCATCAACAATTTGGATAGTAATTGGAAAGACTATCTCACCCTAATTAAGTTCTCCTATAACCAATAGCATTATATAAGCATCAAGGCTGCTCCATTGGAGACCTTGTTTGGGAGAAAGAGTCAACGCCCATTTGTTGGACAGGAATTGGGAAAGCCCAATTATCAGAATCGGAGATTTTCCTAGGACGACGGATAAGATTATATGAATCCGTAATAGTCTGAAAGCTGCCAGTAATCGGCAGAAGAGCAATGCGAAAGAGAGGTGCAGATCTCTTAAAGTTCCAAATAGGGAACAAGACTCTATTGAAAATACCAACATGAAGGGTATGATACGTTTCAGTATAAAGGGCGAGTCGAGCCCTGGATATATAAGACCATTTGAAAGGATCAAATACGTCGGATTAGTAGCCTATAAGCTAAAACCTATTCGAGGAGCTTGGTGAAATCCACGATGTATTCCACATTTATAATTTAAGGAATATCTAGCCAATGAGTTGCTAGCATTGTCATTGAGAATGCGCAGGTGATAAAAATTTTCGGATAGTTGAGAAACCGGTGTCGATTAAGGATTGACAGGTTAAGAAGCTCCGAAAGGCAGCACGTACCTATTGTATAGGTCAATTCGGATGCCTGTAAAGGCCCCTAATATACTGTAGAAGTTAAGTACATTATACGACAGAAACTACTTCCATCTTTATGAGCAAATCTTGGGGTCGAGATTTCTTTTAAGGGGGTGAGGATGTAACACCTCGTAAAATCGTGTCCAACAATGTGTTGACACGTGTAATAAACCCTAATAAAGTCAGACGTTGACTATGAGGGACTAATTTCGTCAAAAATTGAAAACCTTGAATATAGAAGGACTGAAAGTGTCAACATGCCTAAACTAGGCCTCTGAGTGACCTTTTACGGAGTCCGTATTCTTAAATGTGCCACTTGTTGGACGAGAGGAGCCGTTTGCGTAATTATTTAAGAGTTTGCGCGACGAAGGGTTAAAAGTGTCAACATGTTAATTCTTACCTATGAGTGACCTTTTAACAAACCGAGAGCTTCATGATATTCGATCATACTCTCGGGAATGCCTAATATTGGCCATTCAAGGCTTTTATGCCAATAAGTGAAGTTACGCGCAAGTTTGTGAGTTAGAGGGGTTAAAAGCGTCAACATGTTTAATTATACCTCTGAATGACCTTTTAACGAACCCGAAGCATTATGATGTTCAATCATACTCTCGAGAATTCTTAATATGGGCTACATAGGGCTTTGATGCTATTAAACGATAATACGCGCAAGTTTGCGCGTTAAAGGGACCAAAAGCATCAACGTCTAAAACTACATCTTTGAGTGACCATTTAAGCGAACTGGAGTGTCATAATATTTGAGCATACGTTCGGGTATACCTAATATGGGCCATAAAAGGTTTTGATATCGTTAAACGATATTACGCACAACTTTGTGCGTTAAAAGGACTAAACATGTCAACGAACGAAACTACACCTCAACAGGACCTTTTATACAAACCAAGAAGTTTGTGATGCTTGGTTATACTTCCAGATGCGCTTGAGACGGGCCATTAGAAGTTAAGTACTTTATACTAACTTAACATAATGGATATATAAAGTTTTGGGCCGTTTATGTCATAATTAGAAGTTAAATATTGAAGGAAAGAAGACAGGGAGCAATATAGCAAAACTGCCAAACTTGTAGCCGGACTGGACTAGCTCGCGGGCCGCGAACGAGCTGCCCAGATGCTAAGCGGGCCGCGAGAGCCCTATATCTGCAGATTTTTTTTTATTTTTCCTGTTTTGCTTGTTCTTCACTCTATCCATTTTGAACCAATCAAAACCGAATCCTTGGGCCCAAAGATGATTGTAACAGCTATTCCAACACCTGTAATGATCCTAGAGATCCCTCTAACACTTGTCTTGATCCAATCCACTCTCAAAATCTATAAATAGGTGGTGTTCTTCCATTCCACAAATTGCACCTATCATCTTTATTCTCTCTTCTCTCAAATTCTGGAAGTTCCTGACCAAGAAGGAAACTCATTCTAGTAGAAAAGATTGCTATGACCCTTTGTAAGTGTCTTAGCCCCCTCTTTAGTTCAGTTTTCTTATTTAAAAACTGAAAAGTCAAAGTTACGTAAATTAGCTTTGACTCTCGGTTTAAACTCAAATGGTCCAGCCATTATTCGAGATGAATATGGTTATGTGACCATAATTAGGTAGGTGATAATCCCTTAAAATGGCACCTCCTAATTATTTCGTTTGCTTAGTTAATTGTCAGGACAAACTATTTAAATAAAAAGTCAAACTGGACAGATTTGTAAATAATAATCAAAATGAATAATATAGAGGTTATAAATTATATTTTATCACTCAAATAACTTGGTAATTATTATTAGAACATGTCTAAGCATGTTCAACCCGACAATTCTGAGTTTTGGGTCGGTTCACAACCGAAAGTCGCAAAAGCTTAACTTTTGCTTTGACTTTCAGTTCTGACCCAATTAAGCTTAAATCCTTTATGTTTTAAGCTTCCATTAGGACCGTATTATGTTGTAGTATAACCCTTTGAGGTTATATTACCTGGTCATTAGTATTCTGAATTATATGCTAGTTTCCGTTATTATGCTTATAAATGCCCGTTATGCCCTTCTGTTATAAAAAACGAGATTTTTGAAAATGTGAGAGGACAAAAAACTTTATTACTGATATATAAGTATGTCACAAAAATTTGACATCAGTTTCTGGTCTCAGACTAAAGTTATGCAAGATATGGTAAAATGAAACTTTTTGTTAATTAAATTGCATTTTTAGCATAAATCATATTTAAGCCCATTTTTTGGCACCAAACTTATTACCCACTGATATGATATAATTTTTAGGGATTTTTGGTCAGATTTTATACTGACCGTAACATAGAGTTCTTATGTGAATTCGGTAATTGACGAAAATGCCCTTTTCATTAATAAAATGAGATTTTCATATCAATAACATACCAAACCTTTTCCTACTGATGTTATATGTTAAATAAAATATTTTAAACCTTAAAGGCTGATCAAAATCTAAGATTTCCATAAACATCTCAAATATCGTCAATTATCGACTTTTACGCTAATTAGGCGCATAGTATGGTTTAAAACCATATTTAGCACCTAAGACTTTTTACCTACTGATGTTATAAATAAATTTTAATACTTTAACAGTAAGTATATGTTTTGAACTCAGACTTCCAATTTTGTCCCTAAAAGCATATGTGAAATGACCAAAATGCCCCTACGGTGCATAGTTTGGCCATAAATGGTAAACCACACATATGTATGACATCTTACTCATGTAACATGGTAAAATAAATATTTTTACTGAATGTTTTAGACCAGAACCTCAGTTTGCTTTAAAACCTCTTTTATAAATATTAAAATGACCAAAATGCCTTATGGGACTTAAATTGGTCTTAAATACTTTTTGGGCATATATGTTAACATCCTACTGATGTATTAACACATTTTAAGCATAATAACATATGGGACTTGTATATGGTTCAATTGGTTGCCCGTTATGCATTTACGCGTTCGGATCGGTTTACCTAACTAGTTTACGTAAGTTTGCCGAAACGGGTTTAACATTATCATTTATACTTCAAAATCCAGAATGTACTTAGTTTACCCATATTATACAAGTCTTCATACTTGTGGGGTCAAGATTACATTCTACTCCGGTCATCGCTTAATCTAGCGTATCGTGCCGTTTTAGATACTTTAAGCTAGCCGGTCTAAGTCTACGACTTGAACAAGACCGTTAGCATTCTGAATTGGTTATATATTACCATCATTCCAGACTAGAGCCACCCAGTAAAAGCTACCTGCATTTAGTTAGATTAGATACAACTGAGTTATTTTGCTGTGAATCAAGTATTAGCTCTGGTAAATACTTTTAAGAGTAAATTACAAGTTTTGTCCTTTATGTTTGTCCCAAATTTCAGGCGCTTTCCTTTACCTTTAAAATTGATTAGTTTTGTCCTTAACATTTCAAAATCCTGCACGTTATGTCCTTTGGACCTAACCCAGTTAGTTTTTTATGTTAAATCAGATCATGTGCTAAGCACATGAGGGTATAATTGTCTTTTCACCCTATTAGTTAAAAAACACTTAAAAAGAAAAAACTAAAATACTATATATACACACTCATCTCTTTCTCTCTTTAATCTTTCTCCATGGTGCCTGGACTGGTATAGTTTCTCCTCAATAACCAAACACAAATCTTCCATCTTTCTTCAACCTTCAAACCATGAATCCCCTAAACGATAACCAACAACAACAAATCCTTCTACTCAGGTATACAATCTCCCCAATTCATTCCACAATTTTGAAAAAAAACCCTAAACCTAGATCTAACCAATCTGCAACCTTAGATGTATCCGTTGAGATTATAGTAATCAATAAGGAAGCAACTTCAGAAGCGTTAAGTGCTTTAACTGCTGGTTTCCCAGCTGATGTTCTTAAAGAAGAAGAAATTGATGCAGGGGTTGTTTAAGTTGTTGTTGGGATTGAACAGGCGAATTATATACTAATTCGGAATCATATTATTACTAAATGGGTTACTAAAGAGATGTTTCTTGATGTTGTGCCTTCACATTGTGTTAAGTTGTTGGATTCTGCCTATTTTGAGGAATCTGATAAGTTTGGAGATTTGGGTATTTTTTGTTTGTTCATATGATTTCGTAGGGGTGGATAGTTTGGAGATTTGGGGATAGTTTGTAGCTCTGTTTTGGGGAATCTGATGGTGGATCGAAGGGGTGGATGTTGATGGTGATGTTGGAGACCATGGAGTGAGTGGTGATGGTGGGTCAGGCGATGGTGGAGATAGAGGGTGGTCGACGGCGGGTGAGGGTGGGAGGTGGTGGCGGTCGGCGGTCGGCGGCAGGTGAGGGTGGGAGGTGGTGGCGGCAGGTGATAGAAAGAGAGACAGTGTGTGTGTGGGTATGTTTAAGAGAGAAATTGCAGGATAGGTATGTTTTATTTGTTTTCTAAAAATCATTTATAAATTAGGATGTGAAAAGATAATGCTACCCTCATGTGCAGTGCACATGACATAACTTAACTGGAAATTATAACTGGGTTTGCTTTGAAGGACATAACGTGCAGTATTTTGAAACATTAAGGACAAAACTCTTAAATTTTAAAGGTAAAGGACAGCGCCTGAAATTTGGGACAAACATAAAGGACAAAACTTGTAATTTACTCTACTTTTAACTTATTTTCCCCTATACGGGCTTGGGATACGGTATTATAATAATACTGCTTGGTCGGGTATGAAATCATTTAATCGGATTATGATTAATAAAATTGCATAACCCGTTTTAATCTGTTTTGTTTGATAACATAAACATTGGGGGTTAATACGACCATGTCCCGGATATCCTCAGCTCATTTCATTTGAAAATAGCCACGACCTATGCACGGGGTGTAGGCATACACCTGACAGATGCGAATGCTAAATAACCCACATGTTGGGGATAACTCCTTTGTGGGTTCTATAAGTGGTGAGTCGGTTAATCATGACCGGCTTCCAAACCGGCCCATTATGTATGACAAACATGTAAAACTATATACAAGATTATTTTAAATAATTGTCCCAAGTCATAAATGGTTTGTGCCTTGTCCGCTTAAATCAATTTTCATAAACTCTTTTCAAAAGAGTCAGTTAATTGTATTTACCAGTGAAAACTGACGTATTTTCAAAAGACTAAGTGACAGGTACTACTCGAAATAGGCTGGGAGTTGCTCGGTGTCAAAATAGAGGATCTTGCAAATCCTTAAAGATGCCCTAAAGTCTGCTAAACTTCATTTATACAATTCTGTAAAGATCCACATGTGGATTTGATACTACAGGCTCGTCTATAAAAAATACTTTGATATTTTCAGACACTTGGGTTTGTAATAATATTTTATATTCCAAGACTTCCGCTGTGCTATTCTGTGTACGTTTGACTATGACGATATCAATCTTACGTCACGATACTCCCCACCGGTAATATGTGGAAATATCGGGGTGTGACATTTTATTATCATCTGATTTTCATAATCGATTTTCATATGATTTTATAAAAGAAAACACTTTTAAAGGTTCATGATTACTTTTGTTAAACACTTCTTTTAACTACAAGTCATGAATCCTTCATCAACAAAACCTATGTTTCTCAGAGGCATTTTTATGCTGACGTACTTATTTTCATATGTGTTTCAGGAGCTAATGTATGAGGATGATCATGATACTCTTAGGCGGACTTGGGCCTTAGTGACTTAAAATCAAGCAAGACAAGTTTAATTTATGTTCTGTTCCCATTTAAACAAAAACAATGTATTCGTTTACCTTAATAAAACAAATCTTTAAATACCATGTGTTGTGAAACAATAATTCTGTCGCTCCACTCCCCGATGTTTCCACCGCGTTTTGTTGTTTTACGCGGTCGGGGTGTGACAAAACAGGATTTGTACGGTGTTTCAGAGAAAACGATAGTGTAGTTGGGATGAATTTGCTTGATCCCAGGGATTTCAGTAAATTCGTACAACATCATATATTAAATTTATCATATTGGTAGGATATATATATATATATATTGTACGTGAGGCAGGCATCATAGATGGCCTCGATATGGGCCATGCGCAAGTGATGTCGTTGAATCACTTAGTATTGCATGCGAGGAATTGTTGGTAGATCTATCGGGTTGACAACCCCGTCGTGACCGATCGCTCCGTGTCAAGTCAAACGACGAATTGATATTCTGTTTATAGTCTTGCATTGATTATACCTTCACTGTAAATATATAGTTCGTAATGTCTAGCTAACTTACGTGTCCGAACATTTGATTCTATCAATTTAATATGTAAACTCGAGAAGATGTCTATGGTCGGAAGGTTCTACGGAAATGCTTGCGACGGCTGACCCTTGAGTTATTTTACAAGGAAATGAATTAACTTTCTTAAAAATAATACGGATGTTTTATAATAAACACATAATTAGAAAGTTTTTCCTTGGGTCAAATTATTTTAAATTTGAATATGTGAACTCAACTTACTTTGTGTTGACACTTGATTTTAACGTGTTCTTCAGGTACTTGAGTTCGGCTTCGGGAATTATGGCGTATCTTGTGGTTGTTGATGCATGTTTGGTTTCATAATGTGTTGGACAAACTTTTAAAACTATTTGGGACAAATGTAATAAGATCCACAAGGATTAAGACAACTAAACTATGTTGTGGTTGTGCCGTGTTTTGAAACTTTATGTTTAAAATCTATGTTTTAATTAAGTTCAAATGTCCAACAATTCGATGCATCGTTCAACAATATATTAATGGGCACCAACTTCCGTCACCACTACGTTTTATATTCCGCTGCGACATTTTTGGGGTGTGACAGAAGTTGGTATCAGAGCCAACGGTTGTTAGCGAACTAGATGTTTTCTGGGAAAACTCTAGACATCAACCAAAGAATTTTGAGATTAAAGTCCAAAATTCGCGAAGCCAAAATTTTTAAATAAACATGGAATTTTTATCATGTATGAAAACCATTGTGTGTTTCTGTGCATAGGCGATTATATGTTTATTTGGGCCTTATGTGTTATTTTTCATTTGATCACGCACTTACTTTATACGGTTATATATGTCACAGATGTCGCACGAGCACGAGGTCATCGAGATTCACGACTCAGGTAGCGAGCCAGAATTCGAGACTTCACCCCGATCCATTCTACCAAAGATACCCCTCACGACTCCATAGATGGTTGGTATAGCAGAATTCGCTTCGTCATTCCATGTTGATCCTGCTGCTTTTGCCAGCAAGGTAGACCCCCGATATGCTTTCACAAGCAACGGGTGGATAGACGACGATAATGATGTTCCTCCCTCGATTCACGAGACGGGACAATCGTCAGGCACTGTACCAGTTATCGATGACGTGATTAGAGGTGTCCCTATGATCGGAGGATCTCTCAGTATCGCACCAGTGGTGGACGCCACTATTGTCACGGCTCAACCATTAGAGCCATCAGTCGTCCCATCTGCTGCTGTGATCGAGCCTATCACTGAGATCCCTCCACCTGTTACTACTGAGTCACCTTTACCATTGAATGAGTCACGCGCTCCTACTACACCTCTTTTGGTTTATTATCGACGTAGGAAGAGGATTAGGCCTGTTGGAGATATCACATCGACGTCACACACTGAGACAACAACTGCTTCCAAGAAGCAGAAAGGAGTATGGATTGACCAATGTTGCCATTGCGATCGACAGTTTGCCACTCTGCGCGGAGACCTGGACTCAGCTAGGGGTAAGATGAAGGATCTAGAGGGACAGATGGATTGGTACGATGAATTGAAGGATTTAGACGACAGTGCGATGGATCAGATGCACTAGAGGATAATGGATCTGGAGGAGCTTGTTAGGAGGATGTTAGATTTTCTAGGTTTGAAGCGTTAGATGCTTGTTGTTTTTGTTGGTTGTTTTGTTTGTCATTTTTTATACACTCTGTTTATGGCTTGTACGCCAGATTTTTGGATATTATGTAGGAATTTTTGTATGAACTTGTTATGGGTATTGACGTAGACATGCCAAAATGTGGTTAGTTGTGTACTAAAAAAAAGTTTTATAATTTCTATGATGAATATCGGATGAATTACTTTTGGTTTAAAAAATTTTCTCATTAATATGTGGATATTATACATGCGCAATGTTTGGTCCACTAGCATTTAATGATTGAATTATTTTTGGGATGTCGTCTTATGTTGTTATTATTGTTATAATATTAGAAATGAAGAAATGCTGCCAAAAGCAAGACAGGGTTCTGGACTACCTCCCACCCCAGAAGAGTTGGCACATCTCATAACCCAACACGTTAATACCGCCAAGGAACAGCGCGATGCTAACCAGAATAATGGCCAGGGACGTGGACGTGGTGCTCATGGGCATGGTTTTAGTGGGGCACAGATCGGAAACCCTCCAGGTAATATAATGATTGGAAAGTTTTAGTAGTTCATGTGTTATTATCACACCTTGACTTTTGCGGAAGCGTGTGCGTGTAACTTAATCAGTTTCATTGCATTCAATCATAATAAACATCTATATGACTAAAACATGATGTTCATCCATTCATAAGTTTTAAAAATAATACAAACACAAGTTGTTAAGTTTCAACCAACCAACTTCATGTTAAATTTACAAACCATTCAAAAGTAATAAGTTCCATAAAAGGACTTTTAACAAAAAAAACTTTCAAACCAAGGCTTTGTTTCATATATCTTATCTAGGATAAGATATACAAATCAAACCCTTCCAAAATGGGATGACATCAATTCTTGAGTTTACTTCTTGAATACTTTCTCAATGCCGCCAGATCCATTTAGTTTCCTGAAATACATGTAATGAAGTAAAAGGATTAGTTCATTAGGGTTTCCAAAGCCAATAAGGCTTTGGATGGGGTCTCAACAGTGTCTGGGATGGATGCAGATTGATGGACAGTGGTTAGGTCAGGGGTTTGGACAGTTTTAGGACTGTTTCTTTCTAACCACTGTTGTGGGTTTTGACCAATCACCTGTTGATACCCAAAAGGATGCCTGTTCACTCTAGGTTTAGAGGGCCTTTTGTAGGTCTCATAAACGTGTGAAATCCTTTGGTAAGATGATTGTCCCTTGCCTTTTCTGAATTGGTTGGCAGGGGGTGCATCAGTCACTTGAACATCTCTTTGGACAGATGTTTGATTCAGCTGTTTTGTAACAGCTGTTTGGACTGGCACAAACAGTGGTTGATTTTTGGTGAACTTGACAGATGATGTTGATGGACTCAAGGATGTTTTAGCAGTGTACTCATTCTTTTTCACATCAAAGTTTTTGAGATACACACATGCTTGAGTTTTGTGGTTTGTTTTACCACAGATGGTGCAGCTTTCAGTAGGAACAATGACACTTGTTTTATTCAAATCATATGCTTTTAAATGGAAACAATCTTTCGTTAGATGATTCCTTTTTTCACAAAATTCATAAAACAAGTTATTGATCTTTTCTCTCTTCTTTCTCTTTTCAGACTCCTTTGCAACAGAGTTTTTAACCTCTGTTAGGATGTCCTTGAGAGGAATGACTTTTGCTTTTGGAGCTTTAACACCATCAGTGGTTGTGAAATCCATGGGTTTAAAATTTTCAAGAATGTCACACTCATCAGACCATGTGGGTTTAAATTGGTATTTCTCAATTTCCTCAAAAGTAGAGGATCCCACTGGTCTCTCAAGTGTGATTTTGTTACCAAGTTTATCAGTGATTTTCACTTCTTGGCCATTCTTGTTTGTTGGTTTAATTTTAGATGAACCAGCTTATTTTCCAGCAGTGTTTACAAGATCATCATAATTTCTATATCCTACACCAAACTTGACATTGCTTTCAAGCTGTTTCTCAAGCATAACCTCATACCCTTTACAAGATTCCACCCATATTTCACAGGTGATCTGGGTGGACTCCAACTCCTTTTTGCAAACTTGGTATTTTTCTACCATAGTTTGGAGTTGAGTTTTGGTTATGCTCTGCTCTTCTTTGAGACTGCTGATTTCTTTATCTTTTTCAGCCAATTTGTATCTAAGTTCTTTTAATGACTTTTCAAATTTGACTTCATCAGATAAGACTTTATCCCTAAGGTTTTCATTTACCTCTTTGATGTTAGCAAATGCAATAATGCATTGGTCTGAACACAGTTTTTCAAGAACTTGAGGTGATACCTTGGCAGCAGCCATCATTGCATAATCACATTGATGATCCTTTTCATCATCAGCTCTTACTTCTTTCTCACCTGTTTTCTTCTCTTCCTTATCTTCTTTGTCTTCTTTGGACCAGGGGTCGGACAGTGGTTCAATCAGGGTTTCTGAATTTTCTCCCAGCAGTAGTTCACCAGCAACTGCAGTAACCACTGCTTCAGTCACCTCATCCACTGTTTCAGCACTTAGCTGTTTACCTTCAGTTTCTACCCCCTCTGGTATTGACTCTAATGCCATCAAACAAAATTCATCATTAGAAGGTTCATTAAAAGCATAGAGTGCAAAATTTTCATCACCAAGCTCATCAGGCATGCTGCTCCAGTCAACAAAACCTTGGGTGAAAAAGTTTTGTTGATCTGGTTGTACCACTGTTGGAGTAGCTTGTTGAGGTATAACATGTTGCACTTGTGCCTGAGGGACATGGGTTTGAACATACTGAATTTGTGGAACAGTGGTTTGAACATAATGCACAGGCACAGGGGTTGCAGCATAGTGAGCAGTGTTAACATGGGCTGCAGGGGTATATTGGGTATAGTGAACAGTGCTTTGATTTTGTGGTCTAGGGTTTGAGTTGGGATGAGTGATTATAGGACCAGTGGTTTGACTCCTGCATTCCCTAGCAAAATGACCTAGCCTACTGCACTTGTAGCACTTAATTTTTGATTTATCCAATCCCACCCTTTAATTCCCATGTAACCCTGGGAATTTTCTCCCTATTCTTTTGTAGAATTTGCTTGTTCTTACACTAAGCAAAGCCAATTGATGCAAAATGTCCATCTATTCTAAGTTAGTGGGATCAAAGTGTTTCAAATCATTGAGTTCAAAGCACAAGTTATCTGACATCTGGTTTTCACAATTTTCAGTAAAAGCATAATTTGCAGAGTGAGGATCAGGGTTGTTAAAATTTCCACCAGCAGTTATATCAATAAAGTGATCATAACCCTGATCCTTACTACTGCTACCAGATTCTTCCTGCCCAAAAAGAGTTGTGCTACCGAATGAATAATCATCAGCAACTTTGCCAGACTCTTGCAACTTCTTTTTCTGGTTTAACTCCCTTTCATAGGTCAGGAGTCTACCATGAAGTTGGGTCAGGGTCAGATCTTTGAACTCAGCAGAGTTTCTAGTAACAAAAGCTATGGTATCACATTTTTCAGGTAGTGATCTAAGGAACCTGCTATTTTGAGTTGAATTTGGAAATGTTACTTTAACAAGCCTTAGTTCACTAATGAGACAACTGAATCGCTCAAATTGCCGAGTCAATGATTCACCCTTGATGTGACAAAATGTTTCATACTGCGGATTCAGAATTTCCCTATTGTTTTCAATAACTTCTTCTGTTCCCCCAAACTGTTCCTTCAGTGCATCCTATAGCTCTTTGGCACTATTACAATGTAACAGTCCAGCATAGATTTCATTGGGTAATGCTGATGCTATGATGCTAAATGCTTTGGCATCGAGTTCGAACTTTTGAAAATCAGTTTCAGTATAGTTTTCAGTTGGTTTAGGAACGAACTTCTTTGCATCCTCAGCACTTGGCACCATAGGAACATGGGGACCAAAAACAACAGACCTCCAACATCCAGTGTTCTGTTGAGCAAGGATGTGACCCATCCTTCTCTTCCAGATGTTGTATTCATTACGTTTAAGCATGGGTGGTTTGAAAAGAGAGCCAATGTTATTCTTATCATCTTGTGATTGTGACGTCATCCTGGTTGTTTTACAGGCACTGATTAATCAACTTTGATGGTGATTAAACCCTGCTCTGTTTTTCAACAAAACGAACAAACTATCAGTATCAACTTTTGTGAGCTGAACTATTTACGTCAAAATGATTGTTAAATCAAATTTGACTGTCCAAGCTCTGATACCAATTGTTAGGATCTGAGTTTGGTTTTGATTGTGTTTTACGTTTGAATAAAGATGAAGATGAATGAGTTGTGCAGCGGAATTAAGATGGAAACAAACTTTGCACACAATCAAACGAGAGAATTGCTTTAAACAAACATTTTCAACAAAGAACCGAAAGATTGAATTTATTTCAATAACGATTATAATGCATGTATGAATGCAATCTCCCCCTCAGCCTGAGCTCACAGTGTTTGTTCATACAGGAAGAAGATTTTGTAAAGAGCTAAATAGAACAGTGCATGGTACTGTTCTATTTATAGGCACGAGTAAACCACTGAAGCATCTAAGCTGACGTCACCATGAAAGTGACATCTAACCTCCTAACAAACTCTAACCTCTGATCTATACAACCTCTGCTATGCTAACTACTGTTATTACATTTTATTACATAAAGAAAACTAAACTACTGCTGTATCCTTCCACTGATGTGAACCCAGCAGTACTTGTCATGATCAGCAGAGCTTGACTCAAGGCAGTAGATTGAACAACAGAGCTTTAATCTTTCATCAGTCTTTTACTTGATCAGCAGTTTGTAGGTCAGCAGTTTGTACGATCAGTAGATAGGAGGTAAGCATATGTTGAAACCACTTTCAAGGGGAGAGACTTGTATACATAACATCTGCTTATTCTGGATCCACTGCTCTGATCCAGTTTTGGCTTTAATTATCTGTTCCTTTGGTAGGGTTCAATCCCAACACATACAAGTAATCAACAATCAAGTTCACTACACACACTTAAACAAATTAGATTTTCATGATTTCAAGCTTTATGTTCATGTTTATGTTCTTGTTTTGATGAGATTCTTTAGATCATCATATTGCTTCATACTTTAACTACTAAAATCAAGTGTAAAAACAAGATCAAAGAAGCTTACTACTAGCACTATGGCTAGGGAAGAACAAGATAGAAAATGATGAAGAAATGAAGTGGATAAAAGCTCTCCAAGAAGGTCCTTCAAGTTCCTTTGCTTCCAACCTTTCTAACTATGCTTGAAACACCTTATGAACACCTTTGATTGCTTAGAAATGGACTAGATGTGAAGATGAATGTATGTATGATGGAGGCCGTAGGTATGGAGGGAGAGGAGAAGTTGTTTTGTGTTTTGAAAGTGTGAAGATGATAAGTGAAATTCTTAAGGATTTTATGTCTTTTATCTTTCAACAACTTATTACACAAGAGGTTATATGCTCAAAATCTACAAAGCATGTCTAATTAATTAATCAAAAGAAATCAAGGGTGTGGGACCCTTGTTGGACCGTCCACTTAGGGGGGGGTCTAGTTACATTTCAACTCTTAGTTACATGTGTTGGTTAGTTTTCAAGTGTTAGTTTAGGGGTTAATTGTGTTTAAGTGTTTTAAGTAGTAATATGATGTTTAGTGATAATAACTAGCTTTGTAACATTAAAACAATGCTTCTAGTTAAATTTTGGTGTTTCGGGTAGTGTCCGGTTGTTCGTTTGGTTACCGGTTTGTTAAGGTGCTATATTGCGCAGTTTAGTGTGCTATGAGGTATCTTTTATGACAGTTTTCATTCCCGACACTTATCAAGTTATTCTGGACAATTATACCACATTTCTGCATTATAATTTGATGTTTAAATGCTGAATTTTGCTGTTTTCTGCAGAATTCTGCAGTTTAAGTGTGTTTTGGGTACTTGCTGGCACTTAAATTGTCACTCGGAAGGCAATTTTATAACCCTTACTTTCCTACATATAATTCTAGTGTAAACTTTGGTTCCGGGGCTCATTCTGTGTTCTAACAACATGTCTGTCTGAGTACTGAACTCCCGTCAGTACTTCTAGTTTATTTGATTATTGTGCTAGTCTCGTCTTGTGCACTAATTGAACTATTCCAGGTTGCATTTAATAATGATAAGCAATCATGCAACATGTAATTTATTCGTATGTCTTTGAAAGTAAACAGGAAATCATTCATCTCATTAATTTAATCATGCACAATCATACAGTACACATTACTGTTCATATGGTACAAAAATACATGGAAAAGTGCCAGTTGTCACATTCTCCCCCTTGGTTAAAAGAATTTCGTCCCGAAATTCAAGCTGTGTTACCAGTTGCAGGGGAGTTGTGAAACAAATGCGGATACTTTGACTTGATTTGGTCTTCACGCTCCCAAGTAAACTATGGGCCATGACGTGAATTCCAACGGACTTTGACAAGTTTAATACGACTTCTCTGTGTTTTGTGGACTTTCCAGTCCGTAACCTCAACAGGTTCTTCTGTAAATTGGAGCCTGTCGTTGACGTGAATCTCGTCTGCGGGAATGACGACTGTTTCCTGAGTCGGACTCTTCTTGAGATTAGACACGTGAAACATGTCGTGGACACTGCTAAGTTCTTCTGGAAGCTTTAGCTTGTATGCAACGGTTCCGATTCTCTCCAGAATCTTGAAAGGACCAATGTACCATGGGTTCAACTTCCCACGTTTTCCAAATCATACCACACCTTTCCAAGGCGAGACTTTCAATAAAACCATATCTCCAACCTCAAATTCCAATGGTTTTCGTCGTTTGTCGGCATAACTCTTCTGTCTATCACGGGCTGATTTGATACGATCACGTATCTGAGTAATCTTTTCTGTAGTTTCCTGTACCAACTCTGGACCAATAAGTTGTTTATCTCCGGTCTCCGCCCAACACAACAAGGACCGACACTTACGCCCATATAAAGCTTCAAACGGGGAGGCCTGAATGCTGGTGTAATAGCTATTATTGTAGGAAAACTCCACTAAAGGCAAGTGAGTATCCTAACTTCCACCAAAGTCCATCACACAAGCACGTAACATGTCTTCCAAAGTCTGTATCGTTCGTTCACTTTGGTCGTCCGCCTGAGGATGAAATGCAGTACTAAGGTTCAACTGTGATCCAAAAGCCTTTTGAAACGTCTGCCAAATCCTTGACATAAAATGACCATCTCGGTCGGATATGATAGAAACAGGCACTTCATGATGTGCCACAATCTCTTTGAGGTATATCTCTGCTAACTTCTTTGTGCTATCTTTCTCACTGATCGGTAAGAAATGCACGGACTTAGTGAGTCGATCATTAATTACCCAAATCATATCATGACCTCTTTGGGTTCTCGGTAGCTTGGTAATGAATCCATCGAGATCTGTTCCCACTTCCACATGGGAATCTCAGGTTGTTGCAGCAGCCCTGATGGTTTCTAGTACTTCGCCTTAACTTTAGCACAAGTAAGACAGTTACCCACATATGTAGCAATATTGGCTTTCATCTTGGGCCACCAATAAAAATCCTTCAAGTCTTGGTACATCTTGTCGGATCTAGGATGGATAGAGTACCTTGACTTGTGAGCTTCATCCAAAATAAGTGCGCGTAGATCGCCGAAGAATGGTACCCAAATTCGTTCCATAAAGTACAATGTTCCATCTTCCTTTGGCAATGGTTGTGCTTCCATTCCACATAATGCTTTGGCTCGTAGGTTATCTGGTTTGAGCGCTTCTTGCTGAGCTTCACGAATCTGAGTAGTGAGATCAATTTGTATAGTCATTTCGAAGGCTCGCACCCTTAGAGGCTTTCTACGCTCCTTGCGGCTCAAGGCGTCTGCTACAACATTCGCCTTGCCCGGGTGATACTTAATCTCATAATCGTAATCATTCAACAGCTCAACCCATCTTCGTTGTCTCATGTTCAAATCCTTTTGATCGAAGATGTGCTGCAAACTCTTATGGTCTGTAAAGATCATGCAACGAGTGCCATACAAGTAATGACGCCAAATATTCAGTGCGAATATCACAGCTCCTAGCTCAAGGTCGTGCGTTGTATAGTTTTCTCATGCACCTTCAATTGACATGACGCGTATGCGATGACTTTGTCCCGTTGCATCAACACGTAACCAAGACCTTGTCTAGAAGCATCACAATAAACCACAAAACCATCGGTACCGTCAGGTAAAGACAAGATAGGTGCGTCGCAGAGTTTATCCTTCAACGTCTAAAAAGTTGTTTCTTGAGCTTCACCCCAATCGAATTTCTTATCCTTCTGGGTTAAGGTTGTAAACGTTAGAGCAATCTTCGAAAAATTCTCAATGAATCATCTGTAATAACCCGCTAACCCCAGAAATTGTCGTATTTCAGTTGGCGTCTTTGGGGCTTCCCAATTTTTGGTTGCTTCGATCTTGGAAGGGTCGACATGAATTCCATTCTCATTCACCACGTGACCTAAGAATTGCACCTCGCGCATCCAAAATTCACACTTTGACAGCTTTGCATACAATTGTTCCATCTTCAAAAGTTCTAAGATAGCTTGCAGATGTTGCTCATGTTCTTCCTTGGTCTTCGAGTATATAAAGATGTCATCAATGAACACAATCACAAACTTATCCAGATACGGCTTACACACCCGATTCATGAGGCCCATGAATACTGTCGGTGCGTTCGTTAAGCCAAACGGCATGACAAGGAATTCGTAATGTCCATAGCGAGTCCTAAAGGCCGTTTTAGGAATACTTTCTTCTTGTATTCGCAGTTGATGATATCCCAACCTCAAGTCAATCTTCGAGTAGTAGCTAGAGCCTTGCAATTGGTCGAACAAGTCATCAATCCTCGGCAAGGGTACCGATTTTTGATGGTTAACTTATTCAACTCCTTGTAGTCTATACACATATGAAAACTGCCATCCTTCTTCTTGACAAACAACACTGGAGCTCTCCAAGGCGAGAAGCTCGGCCTTATGAATCCCTTATCCAACAACTCCTGGAGTTGCGTAGATAACTCTTGCATTTCAGACGGCACAAGTCAGTACGGTGCCTTGGCTACAGGAGCGGCGCCTGGAACCAAGTCAATATGGGATTCGACTTGTCTTTGCGGAGGTAATCCTGGCAAGTCTTCGGGGAAGACTTTAGGAAAATCCTTTACCACCGGAATGTCTTCAAGCTTCGGCTCCTCAACTTTCTTATCCACTACGTGTGCTAGGAAGGCAACACACCCTTTTTGTAAGCATTTATGCGCTTTCATACAGTTGATAATTCGTAAGGGTGTCTCGTGTTTTTCTCCATGAATCACCAGCATCTCTTCATTCACTAACGGAATGCGAATGGTCTTCTTGTGGTAAACTATTTCCGCACGGTTGTTCGACAACCAATCCATCCCGACAACAACATCGAAGCTTCCCAAATCAACTGGTAGAAGATCAATAGGGAATTCACGTTCTCCAAGTTCCAGAGTACAACCATTAATCACCTCATTCGCCTCTACTAACTTTCCATTTGCCAATTCTATTGAGTATGGGACGTCTAGCTTACTTGAAACTAGGCCAAGTGTATTCTTAAATTCTATAGATACGAAACTAAAGTCGGCACCAGTATCAAACAGAACAGATGCATAGTGTTGGTTAATAGGGAACGTACCCGTAACCACATTTGGATCCCTGCGTGCTTCTCAAGCTCCAGTAGTAAACACTCTTCCACGGGCCTGATTGTTCTTAGGACAATCCCGCTTGAAATGCCCCATGTCACCACAGCCAAAACAGCCTTGTTCACGTCCGTTATCGTTTTCGCCTTGATTATTGTTGTTGCTTCCTCCACGGTTCCCATTACCAGCTTGGTTACCGTTTCCACCCCTATTTCAATTTCCTCCATGATTACCGTTTCCACCCTGGTTTCTGTTACCATACTTGTTTCCATTTCCACCATGATTACCATTTCCACCTTCATTTCTATTACCACTCCCGCACCATACCAACATTCGTCCTTTGCATGCCCAACCTTTCCACAGTTTCCACACTTTCCATATCTGCACCGACCAGAATGGTGGAATTGACAGATGTCACACTTGGGTAGAGTGCCCATATACTCTTTTCCCTTTGGTTCAGTGTTCGTCGCGCCAGTCTGGGCCTCTGCTGGCAGATTTGTATCCCTACGCTTGTTGGTATTACTATTTGCTCGCGTGCTCTTCTTGAAATTCGTGAACTTTCTCTTGTTATCATTCGAGGATTCCATGTGAGTTTCCTTCTTCTTTATCTCAGATATAGAAAATTTTCCCAAACGAATAGCCTCCTCAGTAAGTGCAATGCTCAGATCAATAGCCTCTGCGATGGTTGGAGGCTTAGAAGCAGTAACCATGCTTAAGATTTGAGGAGGAAGTCCCCAAATGAATCGTTCAATTCTCTTGAACTCCGGCTCGACGAGGTAGGGAACAACCCGTCAGGGCACTATGTCTATTGACTTCATCTTGTATCGAGTCATGTAATAGGATAGGATAGGATAAACCAGAGCTCGGGGTACTAGAAACTTAGTTTTGTGAGTTTATGGCTAATTCCGCTTGAAACTGTCAGTGGCAAGTTCAAACGAAATTAACTTTGTTAATTTCGCTTGAACGTGGCCTTGACCATTTCAAACGGAATCACCATTAGTATAAATAGGTGAGTCTGGTTGTCATTTGAAACGGAATTAGGTTGTGTGATTCGGTAACGAAGTGCTGCCGAATTGTCTCCAGGTGCTGTAATTCTATCAAATCAATACAAGAGACATTTAAATTGAATTGAGCGTCCGTGTCATTGATTCCACCTTTGATTCGGATAAACAACTCTTCTGATCGACTCATTCAGGTCATACAACGATCCTACACAACTCTAGATAAGTCATGGAATCGTTGAATATACTCAGCTATCTTCGGACCATCCATTTTCAGATTCCAGAACTCGGTTTCCAGTTTCTAGATTTCAGCCCTTGAACAGAATTTCTTGCGCATCAATTCCTTAAGCTCATCCCAGCTTAGCGTATATGCAGCGGTTTCGCCGAGAGTTTGAACCTGAAGGTTCCACTAGGAGAGGGCACCATCCAAAAACAACCCTGAGATGTAGGTGACTCTCTGATCAGGTGCACATTTGCTCATTCTCAGCACGGAATCGGTCTTCTCAACCCAACGAACAAAAGCAACGGCACCTCCCGTGCCATCAAAGTTTAAGGGCTTACAATCTAGGAATTGCTTATAGGTACAGCCTGTAACACATGCAACACAATTCACGAGTGAGCATTGACAAAGCACAATTGGAAATATCCAAAAGATTTGTAATGCATCTTGGGTGACTTAACATTACCAGTTGGAGGGTTATTTCCGAAAGTGCCACTGCTGTGTTCTGAGCGATTGGCCTCGTGATGTGCAATAGCCTGTGATATGCGTTCTTGAAGTTCAGCTTCTGTCCTTGGCAATGTGTTGGTATTTATGCTGCGTCGGGGTGGCATTTTCTTCTAGCAAGAAGTATTGGGAAGATTATACATTATTGAGGACACAAGCACATATGTATCTATTTGGTGAATAATGTCTATGAGGTACATATATATATAGATATATATAACATAAGTAATCATCACAACAAGCAACCATGTAATCACGTAAACATCACATGAACAGATAAATTAACAATGTATAAGCAAGAAAACAACCATTGAGCTTTCATACATGTTTAACAACTTGGTACATTGTTTTTAACAGAGGAAAAACAAAATGGACTCGAGGTTACATCAACTCGGTTATACAAGTTCTTAACAATACAAAAGTAATAATCATTTTCCTCTACGTTGTCTTCTAGGGTCTTCAAAAGATCTTGAGCTCAATCTCGTCTTCCTTCCAAAAGGGTACCTGCAAAAACAAAGATCTAAAACACTGGAGGGGCGGGGGAGGTGGGAAGAAGATCAGACTGCGTAGGTGGGCGAGCTCTTCCTCAAGCTCATGCATGCGACGAACCAAAAAGCTGATATGCTGCTCAGCTGTAAGGAAACAGGCATCAAAACCCTCAATAGAAGTAGGAGCAGCTGATGGAAATACAGGAGGAGGGATCGACGGTGGTGGTGGAGGAACAGGTGGAGGATACGATGGTAGTGGAGGCTGTCTAGCGCTCGCCTCGCACTCCAGCTCCAGGACTCGATGGCTAAGTATCTTAAACTGTAACTGAAGGGAGAGGAGAAGATCAACGCGTGTGTACCCAACATGGTGAGATGGGTGGTAAGGATCAGATATCGGTATGGAATACGGGGGAAACCACCTGGGTGACTGACTGAACGGGTCTGCCTCAAATGGAGTGAAATGAGGTGTAGGCAGGAAACTAGCAGGTGCAAAGGGGTCAAAACTTGGAGGCTGCCCAGATGTGCCCTCCCCAGGGCGGGGAGCAGGTATCTCGTGCTCGAAGATAGTAGGGAGATCAGTGTGGTGTGCATCAGTGGCGAATGGTGGGAGTGAACTCCCTGGGATAGGAGGAACAAAAACAACAGGTGGGGGCTGTGAAACAAGTGGTGCAATGGGAGGCAAGTCGATATGAGCTGAAATGGGATCAGGGATGTGATCATGACAGGTGGAGGTGTGGGAGCATTGACGGGTGAGGAAGGTGCAACTAACAAGGCATCGTCCTCGTCATCAGTAGCGTATGCCCTAACTCCTGGAGCATGTAGGGCCGATAAGGTCACAGACTCGAAAGAATCTGCAACGGAGTGTAGGTCTGAGTCAGATGAAATATCAATGACGAATACAACGGGAGAAGGTATGTCTAGGATAACGACGTCGTCCACCTCGCCATCACCCTGGTCGCCCTTAGGGTGATCTCCCTCAAAAATATCAAGATCATCATCATCTAAGTCAGCAAAAGGACAATCCTCTGGGGGAATGGCAGCTAGTTGGATGGCGTCTATCGGGATGGGCTCCACGAGATGCTCACCATCGGGGTGCCCGATGATCAGCTGGTCATGGATCGGGAGAGGGAAAGCTAGAACATCATCAAGAATCGGAACGTCGTCTCTAAAGTCTGGCAGCGCAAAGGGCTGGAAATCATCGTCATCATCTGGTAGCATCTCTAGATCACTCTCCGTGTCGGATATAAAAATCTCTGGGTCGGGTGCCACCTCATCGTCGGAGACAATCGCTACTAGATTGTGCTCCTCTGATAATCCACTACTCTCTGACGACGACAAAAGTACCTGTAACATAAAATCATAACATATGTACGTATATTAATTATTATTACTTAGTATATACAGGCAAAGGTAGGCATCACATCACATGTATTCACGTTGTTCCTACGTGGCTCTTTTCTAACTTGGCAAGTCTACCCCATGTAGACTATACTACCAACTAATGTCCTTGCTTGTTTTTCTTTCTTTCCGTTGAAAAATGTTTATTCCATGGATCTTGGCTTTTGGTAAATGCAATGAAAAATATTTTGTAAAAATATTTTCGTGAGAGAATCCTAGTGATTGTAGTCTAGACTCGAGAAGGAATACTAGTTCACTACAATTGAAGCTCTGATAACAACCTGTGACACCTTGACTTTTGCGGAAGCGTGTGCGTGTGACTTGATCAGTTTCATTGCATGCAATCATAATAAACATCTATATGACTAAAACATGATGTTCATCCATTCATAAGTTTTAAAAATAATACAAACACAAGTTGTTAAGTTTCAACCAACCAACTTCATGTTAAGTTTACAAACCATTCAAAAGTAATATGTTCCATAAAAGGACTTTTAACAAAAGACTTTCAATCCAAGGCATTGTTTCATATATCTTATCTAGGATAAGATTTACAAATCAAACCCTTCCAAAATGGGATGACATCAATTCTTGAGTTTATACAAGAAAATAGGGCTTTTCCTACCACACTTTTGGTCGCAAAACGGTGGCAATTGCCCTTTTGCCACCGTTTTGCCACCAAAAATTCGGTAAAAAAATCACACGTAGCAATTGTGTCGCAACCCCCGCCCCCTATCTGTCCCGGGAACGGGCGGCCGTGAGACCAGTGTCGGTGGTATCATTTTGTTTATCAATTTGGCAGTGGAAATTTCATCAGGACCGTAGTTAGGAAATATTTATCAGAGTAAAATCACCATATTTTATATTAATAATCACATGGGTAAAACCCAAGTTTCTTATTACAACATGTTTATAGGGATAAACCCTATTTTATTGAATTTAAAACATCGTCTTTTAGGTAACTTTCATAGCCACATTTTTCCAAGCGGTCAGTGCTCTGCAGCTGGCTTTCTTCTAATTTGGCTTTTACATTTTGTTACCTGAAACGTGTTTTAAAAACATTTGTCAGTGGGAAATACAGGTGAGTGAATCCCAGTTTAATCAAGAAGAGTTTTATCCATTAACAGTATTGAGAGCAATCACATTGTTTATTTCTACACAATTACTCATTCAGTATTGTCAATCCTGACTGGTGGGTCATATTACACATTGGCTAACTCGTTGTCCAATGGTAACGTGTTTCACATTTTGTATACAAAACCCCAACATACCGGCAGTAATTGAAGAATTACAAAGACTCAATCACTGCTTAATCACATTGTAAAACATTTAAGGTTTTGTAAAAATAATTTACAAAAAGGAGATTACTCACATTGCTAACTTAGGTTTCTTCTAAGGTTTCCTGGTGATTATCTATAATTTACACAATGCACACGCGTTAGTATAATAACCCTTTATTTACATTAGTTATACCCTCCCCGAGACGGCATTCCAACGACTACGTCGGGCAGAACCCTGACAGCCGTTACGGAACCCTGGATCGATCGGGCAGCGTATCTAATACGTAACCGGGGTTATGATACTTACATCGGGGCAGAACTTCGTTAATTAGGGGGTATTTTGCTCGAGAATTATGCCGTTACGTTAATTAGGGGGTATTTTGATCGATCGGGCAGAACTTCGTTAATTCGACTGAAGGCCCGATGCCCTCTTATATAGGGCCTGATTTTCGTTTTCTCGTGGCCCGCGTAGACCTCAGGGTCTTCTTATGCGGCCCGCGTAGTAGGGGGGTCTAGGCCGTAGCTGATCCGGGTCACGGTATAGGTTCAACATGTGTTGCCACGTGTCACCACCGGTGAGGCATCGTTGTTGATTGCTCGCGGCCCGCGTAGGCAGTAGCCAAAGGTTACGCGCCCTCCGACAGCCTTTATTTTCTTGTTTTTATTTTATTTTTAATGCTAGATCGTATTTTGGGCTCGGTTTTCACATACGGGGTGTATTTTAAGACATATGGGAATATTTTAATATATTTTAGGGTGTCAGAAAAAATTTCAGGAGGGTTGTTATATCCTCCCCACCTTATTTTAGAGCTCGTCCTTGAGGTCTACTGGAACAAGTGTGGATATTTCCTTTGCATTTCTGATTCAAGTTCCCATGTGTATTCTGGTCCTCTTTTGGAGTTCCACTTCACTTTGACTAGAACTAGTCTTTTGTGTTTAAGGTTCTTAAATTTCCTGTCTTCAATCTGTAGAGGCTTCTCTACAAACTTTAACTGTTCATTTACCTCTATATCTTGAAGAGGTACTACCAGTGATTCATCAGCTAAACACTTCTTGAGATTAGATACATGAAATACATCATGTATTCCTGCCATTTCCTCTGGCAGTTGTAGCTGATAGGCTACAGGTCCTATTCTTCTAATAATCTCAAAAGGTCCAACATACCTGGGGCTTAGCTTTCCTCTTTTGATGAATCTTACCACTCCTTTCCAAGGAGAGACTTTTAATAATACTTTATCTCCTACTTGAAATTCCAATGGCTTTCGTCTGTTATCAGCATAACTCTTTTGTCGATCACATGCTGCTTTTAGTCGTTCCTTGACTTGAGTGATTTTATCTGTTGTTTCTTGTACTATCTCGGGTCCAGATAGTTGTTTTTCTCTAATTTCTGCCCAACAAACTAGCGTTCAGCACTTTCGTCCATAAAGTGCTTCGAATGGTGCAGCATTGATACTTGTGTGATAACTGTTATTATAAGAAAATTCTATCAATGGTAAATGATCATCCCAATTACATCCGAAATCAATTACACAAGCTCTAAGCATGTCTTCCATTGTCTGAATTGTCCTTTCGCTTTGTCCGTCCGTTTGAAGATGATAAGCTGTGCTTAGATTCAACTTGGTTCCCATTGCTTTTTGGAAGCTTGTCCAAAAATGAGAGGTAAAACGACTATCTCTGTTAGAAACAATTGATAGAGGAATTCCATGTAATGAAACTTATTTCATTTACATATAATTTAGCTAACTATTCCATACTGAAAGTTTCTTTCATTGGTAGGAAATGAGCTGACTTGGTTAGTCTGTCTACAATCACCCAGATTGTATCATTACCTTTTCTTGTTTTGGGTAATTTGGTAACAAAATCCATTGTTATCAATTCCCATTTCCATACAGGCATTTCTAACTGTTGCAATAAACCTGAGGGTTTCTGATGTTCAACTTTAACTTGTGAACAAGTTAAACACTTTGCAACATATGCTGCTATATCCTTTTTCATTCCTATCCACCAGAAATTCTTCCTTAAGTCCTGATACATCTTATCATTTCCAGGATGCATCGTATACTTAGACTTATGGGCTTCTTCTAATATACGGTAACGTAAATTTCCTAATTTAGGTATCCACATTCTTTTCTTATGGAATCTCCAAATTCCATCTGTTCCTTGTTCTAATTCCTTAATCATTCCTTTTAGTTTTTCAGTATCATCTTTGATTACTGATTCTTGTGCCTTTCTAATCTGATCAGTTAAATCTACTTACAGAATTAAATTAAGAGAACGTACTCTTTTTGGCTTTTCATGATACTTTCGACTTAAAGCATCAGCTACTACATTTGCCTTTCCTGCATGATACTGGATATTACAGTCAAAATCACTAAGTATCTCCATCCAGCGTCTTTGTCTCATATTCAATTCCTTTTGCCCAAAAACATACCTTAAACTCTTATGGTCGGTGAATATGGTAAACTTACTACCGTAAAGGTAATGTCTCCAAATTTTAAGGGCAAAAATTATGGCTCCTAATTCTAGGTCATGGGTTGAATAATTTTCTTCATGATTCTTAAGTTGTCTAGAAGCGTAAGCTATAACCTTTTGACGTTGCATTAACACACATCCATAACCTAACTTGGAAGCGTCACAATAGATTACAAAATCTTCAGTTCCTTCTGGTAACGCTAGTATGGGTGCATAGGTTAATCTTTGTTTAAGAATTCTAAAGGCTTCTTCTTGTTTTGGTCCCCATTCAAACTTAATGGATTTATAGGTTAACTTAGTTAAGGGAATGGCTATTCTAGAAAAATCTCGAATAAATCTTCTATAATAACCGGCCAATCCTAAGAAACTTCTAACCTCAGTTGGTGACTCAGGGGTTTTCCACTTGGTTATCGCCTCAATTTTGGTGGGATCTACATGAATTCCTTCATGATTAACTAAATGTCCAAGAAATTGTACCTGTTCTAACCAAAACTCACACTTCAAAAACTTAGCATAAAGCTTTTCTTTTCTCAATAAACTTAGATGTGCGTGCAGATGCTTTGCATGATCTTCCTTGCTTTTGGAATAAATAAGAATATCATCTATAAAGACAATTATGAATTTATCCAAATATGGCTTACATATTCGGTTCATCATGTCCATAAATGCAGCTGGGACATTGGTTAAACCAAATGGCATGACAGTAAATTAATAATGGCCATACCTTGTTCTGAAAGCAGTCTTAGGAATGTCCTCTTCCTGTACCTTTAATTGATGATATCCAGACCTTAAATCGATTTTCGAAAAAAATTATGCTCCTTGCAATTGATCGAACAGATCATCTATTCTTGGTAATGGATACCGATTCTTAATTGTGACCTTGTTCAATTCACGGTAGTCAATGCACATACGCATTGATCCGTCCTTTTTTTAACGAATAATATCGGTGCTCCCCATGGCGATGAGCTTGGCTTTATGAATCCCTTCTCAAATAGTTCATCTAATTGTTTCTTCAGTTCCTGCATTTCTGCGGGTGCCAATCGATAAGGTGCTTTAGCAATTGGTGCTGTCCCTGGTATTAAATGGATTCTGAATTCAACTTCTCTATCTAGAGGTTGTCCTGGTAGCTCTTCTAGAAATACATCTGAAAATTGGGATACTACTGGAATATCCTTTAATTCTCTTCCTTTAGTGTTAGTGATTATAGAAATCAAATACACTAATGATCCTTTCCTTATATACCTTGTTGTTTTCATCACAGATATGAACTTTGTGGATTTAGAGGTTTTATTTCCTTTAATTGTGATCTTTTCACCCCTTGGTGAATTTACTTGAATTGACTTTTGATCACATAAAATACTGGCTTTATTGGCTATTAACCAATCCATGCCTAACATAACATCAAATCCTGCCAGATTCATTGGGTAAAGGTTTGCAATAAATTTCTGATTTAAAATTTCCATTCTTGCTCCCTGCAAGATTTCAGAAATCCTAATGGTTTCCCCATTTGCTGTCTCTACTAAACATTCTTGTGGGAGTTTAGTTCATGATTGATTTAGAAGTTTGCAAAATGAAGTATTAATAAAACTTTGGTTCGCACCAGAGTCAAATAATACTTTAGCAAAAACATCATTAACTAAAAACGTACCAGTGATCACATCCGGGATCATTTTTGCTTCTTCTGCAGTTAGAACAAATGCTCTAGCATTTTTGGTGTTCTTGTTATTTGCAGCTGGAGCTAGCTTTGGACAGTTAGGTTTGATATGACCTTGTTCTCCGCAGTTGTAGCATATCCTGTTGTTAGGCTTTTTCCTACAGTCTTCCTCCTTGTGTCCAGATATTTTGCAAAAGTTACAGTATATGGAGCATCTTCCTGATTGCTTCCTTTTGCAATACTTTTAGTAGGGTGCAGAGGTAGAGCCTATATTTCTCCCACGGTTAGAATTTCCATAACGGAATTCTTGGGTAAGCTTCTGGGTTAGGTTCCTCCTTTGATCCTCTTCTCGAGTACGGACTAATTCATCTGTCAAGGTGTTGGCTAGTTCTACTGCTTCTTCTATGGTTTAAGGTCTAGCTGCCTTGACTATATGTCTAATCTCTCCAATTAATCCCCAGATGTAACGGGAGATTAAAACTGGTTCAGGTGAAGCAAGGGTTGGTACTATTCGGGCATATTCAAAGAGTAATGTGGTATAACCCTTACTATCTACCCCAATCATCCTAAGGTTTAGGAATTTGTTTGCTATCTGTTCTTTTTCATTAGGAGGGCAGAATTTCCTTTCTACCATGTTTTTAAACTCCTCCCATTCCATATTGTAAGTTCTATCACTTCCCCTAGACTGGAGGATAGTGTTCCACCATTCTAATGCTGAATTCTTAAACAGATTTGAAGCAAACATTATCTTATCTTCTTCCGCACATTTACTTATCCTTAAGACTGCCTCGGTCTTTTCTATCCAGAGTAGAGATGCAACGGCCCCTTCATTGCCCGAGAATTTCATTGGTTTACAAGACCGGAATTCTTTATAAGAACAATCGTAAGACACAGTTCTTCTTCTTTTGGGAATGGGCACTTGCAGTACGGGTCCATTGTTCACGCTGTTTTCAGGTTCAGAAGGTCGTTTGCTATCATGCTTACTTTTATTTTCCGCTTCCTTAACCGTTTTGATAATATATGGCATTGCATCTATTATCCCTTGTGCCACTATATGCTGCATGGCACTGTTATCCACTTGGTTTCCATTATTGTTGTTGTTCGGGTTTTCATTATCCGGGTTAATGTTACTCTGGTTATCATTATTCTGGTTTTCCTGGTTTACTTCGTCGTCCATCTGAATTTTAAACATTTATCAATTATTAATATCACAAAATAATTGATAATTTAGGCAACAACCACACAACACATATATTGGTCAAAAGCGTCGAGCATTGCGACTTACTCTTTTCTATTATAGTATGCGTCAAATACACACTAAGACTTGAATTAAAAATTACAATACTACTATGCATCGCTAACCACCAGGTGGTCTATACTACAACATATATTATTATTACACATATATTATTATTATTATTATATATTTTTTTTCATACAAACATATTATATATTATTATATTATTATTATTATTATTACCAACTCCACCATCACATTCACTGATCTGGATTCATCCTGTAATCCATATTGCGCTCGTCGTACTTCCAGACGAGTCGCTCTCCTACCTACCTCATCCTCTCACTACTCTCTAAAATTTCTTCTCCGAAAGTCCGGAGCTCATGCACATTTTCTGCACTCATTGGGGGTGCAGGTGATGGTACTGGGTCTGGATACTGGGGCATGGGATTCTCCTGAGGGTACGGATTCTCTAAGATTTCCCTAATGTATTCATCGTTATCGTAGTAGTAGGGATCTAGAGGGTCCAGACCTGGATAGGCTGCTAAGTTCGGTATGCGTTTGTCGTTTAGGTGGTAGCGTGGCACATAATCCCTATGATCATCGAACCATGGATCATAATCTGGGTCTAAGGGATTAGGGGTTGGTATCCTAGGTATCTCCTTAGGGTTGAAATCATGCATTTGGATTTGGTTTTCGGGGTTGTTCTCTATCTCCATCGGCTGCGTGGGGAACAAAGGTAAGGGTTGTGGGGCTACTAGTTGCTCCAGGTTTGGGTCGGCAGTAGTTGTTGCTAGGATATGAAAATTGGCTAAGCTCCTATTAAGCATATCCTGTGTATGGGCATCTGACTCTCGCTTAGCGGCTGCTAGAACTCTCTGCTGTTGCAACTTTCGCATTCTTTTCCTACGCTCGAATGCTCCCTTACTGAACCATCCTCTCTTTTTCTGAGGGAATGGCTCTTCAGACTGAGCCTTAAAGACAAACATCCCTTCTTCATTATCAGTGGCATACCCAGAGAGGGCAGGCTGTGAAGAGGTACCTTCACTCCTAGGTGAATCGGACAATTGACAATACGCGTCTGAGGGCCCATGATTACTCATACTGTAAACTAACAAATAGTCAAATAACACACAACAGTAAAATACAATTATGCACGTATTTCCATAATAAATTTCCTAACAATTTGAATAATATTTCGGTGTCAGCAGAACACTTCTGTGGCTGAATCAGTGGCTTAGCTCTGATACCACCTTATGTCGCAACCCTCGCCCCCTATCTGTCCCGAGAACGGGCGGCCGCGAGACCAGTGTCTGTGGTATCATTTTGTTTATCAATTTGGCTGCGGAAATTTCATCAGGACCGTAGTTAGGAAATATTTATCAGAGTAAAACCACCATATTTTATATTAATAATCACATGGGTAAAACCCAAGTTTCTTATTACAACATGTTTATAGGGATAAACTCTATTTTATTGAATTTAAAACATCGTCTTTTTGGTAACTTTTATAGCCACATTTTTCCAAACCGTCAGTGCTCTCCAGCTGGCTTTCTTCTAATTTGGCTTTTACATTTTGTTACCTGAAACGCGTTTTAAAAACATTTGTCAGTGGGAAATACTGGTGAGTGAATCCCTGTTTAATCAAGAAGAGTTTTATCCATTAACAGTATTGAGAGCAATCACATTGTTTATTTCTACACAATTACTCATTCAGTATTGTCAATCCTGACTGGTGGCTCATATTACACATTGGCTAACTCGTTGTCCAATGGTAACGTGTTCCACATTTTGTATACAAAACCCCAACATACCGGCAGTAATTGAAGAATTACAAAGACTTAATCACTGGTTAATCACATTGTAAAACATTTAAGGTTTTGTAAAAACAATTTACAAAAAGGAGATTACTCACATTGCTGACTTAGGTTTCTTCTAAGGTTTCCTGGTGATTATCTATAATTTACACAATGCACACGCGTTAGTATAATAACCCTTTATATTTACATTAGTTATACCCTCCCCGAGATGGCATTCCAACAACTACGTCGGGCAGAACCCTGACAGCCGTTACGGAACCCTGGATCGATCGGACAGCGTATCTAATACGTAACCGGGGTTATGATACTTACATCAGGGCAGAAATTCGTTAATTAGGGGGTATTATGCCCGAGAATTATGCCTACTATGTGAAAATTGAGAGAGAAGATCGTGAGCGAGTTTCGACTGAGGCCCGATGCCCTCTTATATAGGGCCTGATTTTCGTTTTCTCGCGGCCCGCGTAGACCTAAGGGTCTTCTTACGCGGCCCGCGTAGTAGGGGGTCTAGGCCGTAGCTGATCCGGGTCACGGTATAGGTTCAACACGTGTTACCACGTGTCACCACCGGGTGAGGCCTCGTTGTTGATCGCTCACGGCCCGCGTAAGCAGTAGCCAAAGGCTACGCGCCCCGCGACAGCCTTTATTTTCTTGTTTTTATTTTATTTTTAATGCTAGATCGTATTTTGGGCTCGGTTTTCACATACGGGTGTATTTTAAGACATATGGGAATATTTTAATATATTTTAGGGTGTCAAAAAAAATTTCAGGAGGGTTGTTATAAATTGCCCTATTGCCACCTATTTGCTACCGTTTATTTTTTTGCTACAATTTTGCTACCGTTAGTTGGGGTTGGTTCCGGTACAAACCATATTTATCCTACAAACCGTAAGAACATATCCTAGCACTTAAAAAAAGTTAAATTAGCACATACCAAAACAATACATACATAAAAGTAGCACTTTTGAATTATGTTAGCACATGAAAATTAATCAAGATAATTGATTTTAGCACATATTTGAATTATATCAGCACTTTTCTTAATGGGCACATTGAAAACAAAAACAAGATTCAAATAAGGAATTAATTGTTTGTTAGCATATTTATAGGGAATTCAATATAATTTATATTATTCAGGATATAATTTTATCATTTCTCTATAAATGGTTGGATGCCACATAACACTTTTTAATTGGTTCTTACAGTTTGTAGACGAAATATGGTTTGTATTTGATCCTACTCCACCGTTAGTTTGTCACGGTTTTGCTACCACTTTTTGTTGCTACGGTTTTGCTACCGTTTTTCTCACCACTTTGCCACCGCTTTTTGTCACCACTATTGCTACCGCTTTTTGTTGTCATCATTTTGCTACCGCTTTTGTGATAATTTTTTGCCCTTTAATACCTATTTTTATGCTACCATTTATATTCTTTGCAAGACTAAAAAAACGTAAATTTATAAAATTTCAAGATCGTAACAAACATCGCATCATCCTCATAATAAACATCCAAATCAAAATATCAAACAATCCCAATTAAAACATCCTAAACCAAACATTAAAGCTAAAAATATTTTTACTTATTTGCGGACCGAAGTTGTTAGCATAGCTTCAATCTTCGTCATCCTAACGAGCATAGCTTCTTTCTCTTCTTTCTTTTTTTTCCATTTGAGCCATCAACCCTCCTATAATTCCATTGAACCTTTCTTTATCTTCTTCCTTCTCTTTAACGAGCTCCTTTATAATTTCGTTTAACTTCTCAATCTACAAAAAAAAAAAAAGGAAACTTAAGAAATTCAATTAAAGATTCATCAACATCAATAAAGATAGATGGCTCTGGCTGAACTTGAACACATTTGCACCACCAAATTAATCAGAGGGCTACGGCTATGGTCCCTAACCAACCCAAAGATACAGTAGTCAGTCAGTACTTTGGATCACAAAAACTAGCGCTAAGATCACCACCCAACAAGCCACTGTTGAGCTAGCATAGAATTCATTTAAACCCACCCAACTGATGAGCTAAACTGACCCATTATATATGATCATGAGCTAGAGTAGACTCCTTACTGGAACTAAACAACTGACACTAAAAGCACATGCAGAAATAAAGCTACTGGAAGAACCAAAGTAAACAACTAACCCAAAGTACTGGAACTAAACAACTGACGCAAAATGCTGGAAATAAACAGCTGACACAATATAAGACACTAGGTAGGTGCATGGAACTATACTTGCGTGCTGCAAGTGGTTGTCGAGGGTCACAGAATAACTGCTTATTATATAAAGATAAATAAATATATTAGGTTAAACTGGCGTTTCAAAATTCCAAACCGTTACCACCAAAATCACACCGTATGCGAACACCTGGGTTTAGTCATATGAATAGCCATATAGTCTATGCTCCACAGATTATGTACCAAAATCAATGCCAACGGTAAATAGAAATACAAGGGCAGAAGGAAGACTCTGTTACATACAATGTGAGTGAAGCAAGGATGAGAATATTCTTGTGATAGTAAATAGAAATACAAGGGCAGAGGAAGACTCTGTTATAAATGAAGACCCTGTTACATCAGCTCCTGGAATACTTTAAAAATGTATGGATTCAACATATTGCTACTGATGCAGTTTTTTATTTGAACAAAATAAATAAATAAATACGCAAACACATTCAAAACATAAGATCCTTATAAAACTGGTTACCTGCTGGTGGAAACTTCTCTGGGCCTCTTGATGAGCTGCACGAGCACGTGCGCGGTAACCCTGTGTATAATCAAAATTGAGTGCACCACAGTTCATATAATTTAATTAATATTTAATTCTAAAATACAATACCTATGAACTTGACCCCACATTAAGTAGCTTATGCAGATGGCTGACATTGCTTCCCTGAATTAGCCAAGAAGTGTGACAAGGAAGCACCAGCCCAGACCCCAGTCACATTAGGCCCTAGTCAGAAGTGGGTTAACTTGGCCCAGTTGGATCCAATGCAAGACACTTAAAGCCCTACTCAAGTCCAGCCCCACGTTTTGTTCCACAACTGCTAATCTAGTGTTTTATTTTAATTAATGTCTTTTTTTATTTGTTTGAAGTTTTCGAATAGTAGTTTACAATTCCAAAAGTGTAGGAAACGTGGGTGATCATGTAGCTGGTAGTTATTTTTCTTTTCAAGTTATGTACTGGAACAATGGAAATGAAATGACAGTTTTTGAGTTCATAAATTTTTATTCTCTGCAACCCGAGGGTAATTTTGTTCATTGCTATTCTAAAAATTGGCAGGTTTTAGAAGGTGATCTTGGACGGCTAGTCCTGTTCTCGTGGTGTGACTGTAGCGAGAATTCGGATTAGTTTAATTCTACTCAGCGAAGCTTACAGGTGCTGTGACTGTATCTCGTGAGAACCGTTGTTAGTGTTTGTTATTTTCGAGCATTTTTCGATCCATTTAAGCTGATTGCCATCAAAGTGTCATATTGTTTACACTAATATTTAAACAAACTAATAATGTTTGCTGATATATAAAGTATATTATACCTGAAACACCTTGTAATGCTTATTTGGGATCTGATCTGGCAATTCTACAGCAGGGCCTCCCACCTAATGATATAAACCGAAGAAAAGGTGGTAGTGCTTAAGGAAAAGATTATACATGTTTTAGATAGTCTGAAGCTACAAAAAGCGTAAATAGCTTACCTGCAACTGACGCCAATAGGCAAGAACAATCCACCTTAGATAAATGTGATTTCCTCAACATGTTGAACTACAAAAGAAATTACAAACAAACAAATATAATTTTTACACTTTACATTCAGAAGAAAAATAACACTCATGAAAGTAGATATATGGCATACATAATCTTCAAACTAAAATTCACACAAATCGATATATGTATATCTAGAATATACTAATTTCGTTGTAGATTCAAACTGATGAGAAAAGGTACCAGAACATGAATTGATTGAAATGGAACTCCGATAGGTTTCATGCTACATCATAAAAATAAGTCTATTTGGAATATAAGATGAGCAGAGTGTGTGTTTCACGAAGCTGAAGCAGAACTCCGATCTGTTTGATGTTCGATCAAAACTAAAACCCTAGACTCAAAGTCCAGCCGACACGGTCAGCGCAAAAGAGACCGAAACTAAAAACTTCACCAATTTTAACATTAAACAACTGAATTCACAAATCAAAGATCAAATTTTCATAAACTAACCTCGAATTAGAGAATTTTATGAAGATAATCAGCGTGAGAATATGTCAAGTTAGGGTTTAATCGACGCCTGGTATGAATTGTGATGATAATAAGCATGAGAATCAATAGACCTAAACATAATACACTTACAAAAGTAATAATAATAACTTGATGTCAAAATACCACTTACATCCTCTAACAACGAAATATATAACCAATTAAACCTTAAACCTAATCAATCAAGTAATCGAACAACGAGCAACTAAATTCAGTGTTGAAATTTGCTACAATTGAGAGCCGATTAAGTAGCATCAGCGAAATCAACAGTCGATAGTCTTAACAGGTTACACATAAACAATTTTTCATAGAATCAGTTTCAGTAAACCCTAATTAATTGATCGAATCGAGAATCAACACATTAGAGAAACTGTAATTTGATATTAATCATCGAATTACAAGAATTTAGGTGGAGAATCATACCTTTTTAGATGTAGAATTCAAAGGAGCTGCTGCTTCGGTTGAGTTCGTTGTTTGAGTTCATCGATTGATCTGTATCGAATAAACAACATTAAGTTCTTCGATTGATCGGAGCGATTGAATGATCAAAGCGGTTGATACAAACGATTGCTATTGATCAGAGCGGCGCATTTGATCGGAGTGATTGATTAGATTGAATGAGCAGAGCACAAAATTAGGGTTTAGGATTTCATTGTGAGAGGCGTTATCAAACTCTTATTTTCATGCATATATTTTATCTTCTTACCGTGGGGTATGGTGGGGCGGGGGTTTGGGGCATGTGTTGACACGTGGATTATGGGGCACTCAATACCTAAACCTAAGTTCATAGGGGTATGGTGGGCGTGGCTGGGGTGGCGTGGCCAAGCCACATCATTTTATATATATATATATATATATATATATATATAAACCATTAAAAACTACATAAACATAAATAATAATTACAAAAAACATAGTATTAAAATAAAAACAATCATTCTCCATCGTCTTCGTCGGTTTCGAACCCAGGAATCGTTGAAACATTATCCACCAAATCAGATCGAAGGTTGTGATGTATATCCCTTGACTTGATCAAAAATTCATTTGATGATTTATCTTCGTCTGTAACTGTTACGTTATCTGGTTGGGGGTCATCGTCATCATAGTAGGTAACGACCGCTCTACCTTCATCCTCCAAAATCATGTTGTGAAGAATGATACATGCGTACATCATGTTTCCAATCTGATCCTTGTCCCATAGTCGACAAGGCATTGCCAATATTCGCCACCTTTTCTTCAAAACACCGAATGCTCGCTCGATGTCTTTACGTGCAGCCATTTGGACCCTGTTAAACTTTAATCTCTTTGGATCTATGATACCGTGTCTTGTGAACGATTTTAGGAAAACCCCCCACTCCAGGTAAATCCCATCAACTAGGTAGTACCCATACACGTACTCAACCCCGTTTACAAAGAAACTTCCTTTGGGTCCTATACCATTTACCCGATCATTGAAAAGGGACGAGTGGTTTATGATGGTAATATCATTATGTAAACCTGGCATACCGAAGAACTCATGCCATATCCAAAGATCTTGGGACGCAACCGCTTCAAGCATGATGGCTGGCATCCTGTGATATCCACTCATGTGAGCGCCTTACCATGCGGTTGGACAAAGTTCCCAAGGCCATTTCATACAATCTAAACTACCTAGCATCCCCCGGTAGCCCATGATAATCGGCGTGATGTTCCAATATTTGTTGCATGTCACCGAACGACGGCTTTCTCAAATATCTTTTCTTATAAAGTAAAATATACGAACAAAAGTTGTGAAGACTTTCTCTAGCTACACGTGTAGACATTTTTAAATAGTCATCCATAATGTCCGAACTATTGCCGTACGCTAACTATCTAAGTGCGGTCGTGACCTTTTGCCACGTACTAAATCCTAATTGCCCGGTTACATCCGGTTTTTGTTGGAAAAAAACATACTTCTCCTCAAGATCCCTATATATCCTTGAAAATAAGTTTCTACTCATACGAAAACGACGCCTAAACATTTTTTCATCATACTTAGATTCGGCTGAGAAATAATCGCTTACCAATAAATTGTTAGCGGTGTGCCGTTCACGAACGATGTACCTCCTCCGTTTAGGTTTCGAAGTCTCTTCCTCATCGTCTTCCATGATAGCTTTCACCACAGTTGCGATCGTTTGTAGAAATATTTCCCCACCATCGTCAGATAATGATGACGATTCACCTGAACTTGAAGAACTCATGGCAAGATTGTGTTTTATGTGTTTGATATTGTGTGCGAAAAATGTTAAATATGGTAGGGTATTTATATTGGAAAAAAGTTATTTTTTTATAAAATTCATGCCCAACGGCTAGCCCAAACGGCTACTTTTCTTGGCCAATGAGATCCCGCCATGTCAGGTTCGTAGCCCCGCCCAACGCCCGGGCTGAAACCCCCGCCAAAGGGGCCACGCCGAAACCCAAGCCCACCCGGGGTAGTGACTTGGGCGTTTGTACCCAACCCACGCCCCAACCCCCGCCCCATACCCCATAGTCTTAATATGTTTCCCACGAATTTGCAACCATCAATAAATGGTGACAAAATTTTACAGCCTATGCACTCCCGTGGTAAATCTGTTGTCAAATTTGCTACCGTTCTTTTTGGTAGTAGATTTTAGTGGCAATTGCCTAATTTTGTGCAGTGTTACTTCTTGAATACTTTCTCAATGCCGCCAGATCCATTTAGTTTCCTAAAATACATGTAATTTGAAAACATCAACAAAAGTTGAGCGAGTTCACGTGTTTTGTATGTGAGCTCGAATAATCTTGTAAGCATTTGTAAGTAATCCTTTGGTAACCGGTATGTAAGCGTCTATGAACAGATCAATTAATGTTTTGCAAGGACATTAATATGCGTGCAATGGTGTAGGAAGGCTTAAACCTAGCGGATTTTGTACCGGTAGTCACCACATTCGGCCACTCCCGGACCCATGGGTGGGGCTCGCAACACCCAGATAGATCTACCACTCATGCCCCTCGGTCTTTAAACAAAGATTAATTGTCTTAAGTATGCGCCTACCCATTCACAAGATCTAACAGTTCATTCCTAAGCTAAACGATACCATTTGAAACATTTGTAACATGTATTTCACCCCCGAAGGTTATAAATCTGAAAACAGTTAAAAGAAAAGGGGGGCATGAACTCACAGGTTTGCGTAGCTATCTCGTATACTCAAGGTTTCGCTTTCCGGGTCGTATCATTACCTACACACGTATTATGTTTCATTAGACGTTTAGGTCGTGTAACGACTCTTAGCCTTAGTTATTTATTAAGACTTATTTAGGAAATTGGTATACTTTGAGTTATACATTTGATGTACATTATATAATTCCCAATTATATAATTATTAGTTAAAATAAGGATATTTTAACTTAACTATTTTCCATCCAATTATTTGGAATATTGTTAAAAATAATATATTTTTAACTTGATTTGTCATGTATTTCTCACATATATATTTTCCAAGTATAGGTATACTTGTATTTGCGTATTTTGCCAAGTATTGGTAGTGTATTCCGGTATGTATTTATATGTATAGGAATACATATTTTCTTGTATTTATTAAGTATTTTATACTTAATTTTATGTGGAATTTCCCGGAATATTATTTTTGTACAATTAAAATCATCAACTTTATATTCTTAAAATATACATA